>JACMIF010000664.1:0-33901 GCA_014805445.1 Diplogasteroides magnus | reverse complement strand
TCTATTAACAAAAGTATATATTACAGGCCTACGAGAAGGGAATGGAGTATTTTGGAGAGGACAACATTCAAGAGCATCTCCTTGTTGCTTTTGCCCTCTTTGAGGAACGACAGGTTACATACTACTCTACTTTGACGCGTCTTACTTCTCTAGCTCATTTGTACCTTCTTTTCATGTTACCTTCAGAAAGAGCACGACCGTGCAAGGGTCATTTACAAGTATGGACTGGGTCATCTCCCATCAGAGAAGGTAATTGCTGTTTCTATTATTTTTCGTAAATGTTTTTGAAATAGCAAATCCGAATTTGTATCTGGAACTTATTTTGAAGGCTGCCGATATCTTCAAACATTATACAGTGCATGAGAAGAAATTTGGTGAGCGAGCGGGCATCGAAGATGTAATTGTGAGTAAAAGGAAGGCACAGTACGAACAACAGGTATGTCACACTTCAATAGAGATTGTGAGGGAATCATTCATATACAGGTACAAGACAACGGATACAACTACGATGCGTGGTTTGATTACCTGCGATTGCTAGAGAATGAACAGTCTCCGGTACGAATTACGTTCATTATCGAGGGAAATATATATATTCGGTTATTTGGACAATTGTTTTTATGGAGAATGTTTACAGGCAGACGTAGTGGAAGACACATACGAAAGGGCAATTGCTAACATTCCACCACAACCAGAGAAACGATTATGGAGGAGGTACGATAGTTGTATGCACTATGACCAGTCTAGTCATAGACTCACCTAGTATTGCATTAAATAGTGTTTAACTTCAGATACATTTACCTGTGGATAAATTACGCTTTATACGAAGAACTTGTGGCGAAAGATGCAGAGAAGACCAGACAGGTTTCATTTCTACAGGATAGAGATCTTTTATGATTATGATTTAAGGTTTACAAAGCCTGCGTGGAGATCCTTCCAAACAGGAAATGGACATTCGCCAAGGTGGACAGCTTTATTATTTCGTATTATAAATAAACTTTATTTAAGATTTGGGTGATGTTTGCACACTTTGAGATCAGACAAAAAGATTTGACCGCTGCACGGAAGATTTTGGTGAGTTGTACTCTTTACCATTGGGATAAACATCGGAAGTTCAATCATTTCTTTCAGGGAGTAGCAATTGGAAAGTGCCCCAAGGACAAAATTTTCCGTTCGTACATTGACTTGGAACTGCAACTGAGAGAATTCGACCGATGCCGGTACTTGTGTTGACGACATTTAGTGGTTTACTATGATTATTTGTAGAAGACTGTACGAGAAGTTCCTGGAGTTTGCACCCACAAACAGCATGACATGGATCAAGGTTGGGAGTTAATGAAATGTTTATGGGGAATGAATCCATTGCAGTTTGCTGAATTGGAAACACTTTTGGGTGACGGTGAACGTGCTCGAGCAATATTCGACATTGCCGTCCAACAGCCTGCTTTAGATATGCCGGAGGTTGGACCCATTGAGTAACCCACTCAACAACATGCGAATACGGTATTTTCAGTTGCTGTGGAAGGCGTTCATCGATTTTGAGATCAATCAAGAGGAGTATGAGAAGGCGAGAGATCTGTATGAGAGTCTTCTCAGCAGGACCAATCACATCAAGGTACGGAGAATTACTAAAAATACATCTTTATCTGTTAACGACACACTTATTATATGATCAGTTCTTGATTAATGATTCGACACCATATTAAAATCAGTTTTTTTTCAGGTGTGGATTAGCTTGGCTGAGTTCGAGCAGTCGATCGGAAATATGGACAAGTCGAGAAAGGTATGACATTTTTCAGATGTTGCATTTTTATCAATAAAAAACACAAAAATCAACTTGTTGATGAACTTATATGCTTCTCTTATTATAGGTGTTCGAGCGTGCAAATGCAGCATTGGAAGGATCTGAGAAGGAAGAAAGAGTGATGCTACTCGAGGCATGGAGGGATGCAGAAAGGACTAATGGTACACGGTTTATGATTGATATTTGCTGTCATTTTCTTAATGGAATGACTTGAAGCTGTATGAAAGAGGAATGTTGAATGAATGAGTGAACTCATTCCTTCAGGAGACGAGAAGAGTGTCCAACGCGTACTTTCCATGATGCCCAAACGAGTGAAGAAGAGAAGACAGATTCAGGTTTGTGACCCAATGAACTCTTCATTAACCTTTGCTGTACCTTAGGCCGATGACGGTGTCGATGCTGGATGGGAGGAGTACTTTGACTACATTTTCCCTCAGGTTTGTATGCCACTATCATTTTGAATGTGGGAAAAATGGACACATGCCAATAATTTTTTTCTTTGCAGGACCAAACAGCAAAGGGCTCGTTCAAGTTGCTTGAGGCTGCTGCTAAGTGGAAGGCCATGCAGGCTGAGAGAGAACAGGTAAGTAATCGCCTATACAACTTCCTTTACTATCAGTCCTATTCCAGTTGTAGTATCTCCTTGTTGCATTTTGATGTAGACCAATCAATCATTGTATTGTCAGGCCGCTCGTGAGGCAGAAGGTGACGACGGTGATAATGAACACGGAGGAGCAGATGATAAGGTACGGATACTGTATCGCCAGCACAGTCCAATGGGGTCATATCAGGTGCGAGAGGGCGACTCAGACACTGATATGGATGAATCGTCGTCTTCGTCCTCATCAGATTCCTCATCCAGTGATAGTGACTCTTCAGATGATGAAGGAGGAAAGAAGAAGTAGAATGAGTACTGTAGTCCTTCCTTGTTCTGTAAGCATCTCATTCAACAAAAACACTTTCCTTCCCTCGATAAAATTGTACGAAATTTTGTTTTGTTCTTTGAATGTTTGTTCGAAGTAATTTATGTGGTCTCATCATCCATATTGTTCTCGTTTTGATCACTTCGATAAATGATATTTGCGAAGAGTCGTGTCTCTATGTCAAACCGGTATTGGTCCATTCTGTTCATACTTGCAATTGGAATGTGATTCACTGTGAGTGTTCCCATATTGAAGTTCCACGTTGGTTTGACTCCTACAAATGATTCCCTCCCACTCCAGATATTATCGTTTTCTGCTTTCCCTTGAGAGACTGAAAGACAAGTGCACCGTGGACATTAGCGCCATTATGATGAAATGAACACTGGCTCAATCATTCTCATCTGTACATTTCACAGTTATGGGCCACTTATCTTTCACCCGTTCATAGTCTAATTCGTATTGCAACGTGTCAGAGATCAAGGTCTCTTTTCATGTCAATCCTCTTACTATTTTGGTATACTAGAAACAATCCTCTTCCGAGAGATGCAGAGTCTCAACTAGTCATTCATATTCAAACATCCAGTGTTCCCTTGATTCCCATCGTGTTCTCACAGAGAATTATACCACAAGAGACAATGAATTGTGGAGAGAAGTAGAGAATATCATCTTTGAGTCTGAGTATCCTTGTTTGAACCGATTGATGCACATGTTGTCATTCCATGTATGATCGACCATGAATTCAGATGTCTCTATTGATCTAGAATCTCTCTCCAAGTCCGACTCGTTCCTTCAACAATTAAGGATGGCGTTCCCTCGACATGCTATGGTGAGGCTAAAAACATCTCCATGGGATCAAGACGCGCTTTGAAAAGCATGAAAATTACATAAGGGGTATTAGAATAGACTGGAACTTTTTGGACGAAATGCGATTTGTTGGTGAGAAAAGGATGGCGAATGAACAAGATCTTTTGAAGATTGTTGAGACGAGAAGACAATCTTCAAAAGGGTATGTGAGTCCAGTTCCAGTCTTTTATGATCTATGTTCTCATCTCTACCGTATATAACTTTGACTCATATCCACAATCGATTCTCATTGTTAGTCGCATAAAAATATAATGGACACAATTTTCGCGTTAGTCATTCCCTCTTATGGTATGAATACCAACTAATCACCATGCACAAAGGCGTGAGACGGGCAATCTTTAAGTGGTTTGGCCCAACCGTTTGGGTAGCCTACTATTATCAGTAGAGGGGTCTATCTATGACTTAGACATTATTATCATTCTTCTTAAATATGTAGTGATCTCACTATCGAAAAGCCATCTGCACTCGATTGAAGGATGAGTATTCACATGTGAGGGACAAATGGCTACTATTCTCCTAATAGTCACTTTCTCCCATGATTGACAGATACCATCTCACCATTCCTGACTACAGGAAATGCCCAGAATATATCCACAATTTCGACACACACTTAGCATTTTCACGGCATTTATCGCTATTTTCAATCTCAATTTCAAATTCGTTTTGTAAAGTGTTTCTCAAGTTTGACTTTTTGACATGAACAGATGATATGTTACATATCAGAAGCCTTTTTGGTACGTGTTTTGTGTGATTTATGGTCTCGAAATTGAAGGAATGCTTTGTTTATCTACTATCGTGATCTGCACTATTCCTGATGAATCGGTACTGAATTGGATGAGAAATGTTTTTGTCGCCTCATTGGAATATATCGTCATGTGACCTTTCCAATGGGAATTCATGAACGAGGCTATTTTCATTTCTTACCTCAATTCCTTTGGATGTTTCACTATAATGTGGACTGATCCTTCTCACTAACCCGGTAGTCTTTCTATTAGGTTGACAACTGCGCATTAGATAACAACACAATAAATCACACATCAACGCCATAGTTTTCATGCGCGGGCGTTAGATGAAGGTTGTAATCCGAGGGAATCCTATCCGCCGCCCAATCTGCTATGCTCTCATTCTCTTCTAGTTGCAACACGTCAGACAACCTTCCCTGGTTTTCCAAGGTCTCTCAACTAAAATTCACTTCCTATTCTTTAAAAAAGACTGAATGCAGCTAGAATCGCTTGATGATGCATGGAAATGGATGCGAGAACAGTTTGTGAGAGATTTAGTTCACCTTTTTGAGTATACCAGTTTATTGGTTTTGTGTTTCTTGTCTTTCTTCCTTAAATCCCTTCCTTTCCTTTAGATGTTTCAGCTTTTCTTTAAGCCAAAATATAAATATGACCAATGAAATCGTTCCCTTGCGCCAATATAGTGACACTCATGTAAAAAGTGTTTTAATCCTCTTCAGTTTATTGGTTTTGTGTCGACCCTTTTCCATTTGAACCTGATGTTTAGATCCAAAAGATTTGGGGAAAACTATTAGGAGACACCAAAAAACAATTTTATGGTGCTACCTCATGTGAACAATAGGAAGTTTACATTTGGATGCATTCAGGAAGTAATTTGTAGACTTGTGAATGAAGCGAATGAACTTTCATAGAGACATAGCATAAATGAAACAAATGAATTGCATTTTAAAAAGACATGTGATGAATGAGTTGAATGGAGTACTTCATCCATGACTCTTTCCTTTGAGATGAGAGATGATTCTCCATGGCCTCTCCACCTTCTTCATATCTTCTTTGGATATGCTCTCGTTATCATCCCCACGTGGTTATTCATCAGACACATAAGGAACAAGTACAAAGGCAAGGCAATATCTTCCATTTTGAGAATTCAAACGCCCATTACAAAATACACATACTAGTTTCGTCGTTCGAAATTGCCTAACTTTAACATACCACCGGCGTTTTTGGTACTTGAAATCGGGCCTCCTCAATTAACCACGAATGAAATATTTGGAGAAAAAAGTCAAATGATTTTATAGGAGAATGTATTTACAGAGTGAGAGGTTGTCTATGAGACCGAGAGACGACCACTCGGAGGAGAATGGGGAGGTTAGATTTAGTGATGAACAGCACTCGATTGCAGACCCGTTGGTTGAGGGACAAGGACGGTGGACTCGATGGTCGATTGCATTCGCAGTTGGCATTCCTGAATACAATCCACTGGGAGATGACCCAGGTAGAGTGATGCAGTGATGAGTGATTATGTATTAGCTGGTTGTAGTTTGGTTTCAAACCTCCAGCATTATGTGACATTGCGATAGTTACAGATAAACGGCAATCAGTAACACATGAAAGAGGAAGTTTCTTCAAGGACGGTGGCATGCTATTGTGGTATTTCACGGGAATCCAAGTAAGTTAATGGTTGGATAAGATTAGAAAGAAGATATTAACTTCTTTTAAAAACTATTCTGGACTTCTTTAGAAGTATTCTATGTTTAAACAGAATTCTTTCAGGCATGCATGGTCTCTATGGGATATCTACAAGAGAGAATAATCACACGAGGATATCAAAGGAATGACAACGATGAACAGGTTAAACACTTTTATCACATTCCAATCAATATTATTATTCTATTTTGATGTTGAGTTACCATGTTTTCTGTTCAGTTTGATCGATTTGGTGACGCGCAATTCCTCGTTTTCTGTAATCGAATGGTCGCTCTCGGAGTGGTTGCAGTCGTTCTCCTCACGAAATCTGCCAGGTATGAGCTGGTCGATAACCGCAGCGCGTCTGCGTAAGCGTCGCGGTCCATGAGGGACATTGTTCAGGCTACGACCACACGCTCCTCCGTACTACAAGAACGCGTACGCTTCCCTCTCCAATACGATATCTTCGTGGTGTCAGTACGAGGCACTCAAATATGTCTCCTTCCCCACTCAGGTATACGGTATTACTGAGTCTGAATGAATACACGCTTAGAGTTCATGGCTTTTGAGTTCATAGTTTTCTATGCTGAATAATCTCAATTCGCAATTTCATGTGAAATGTGTTAAAATAATGAACTGGCCAATTTAAATCTAACGCATCTGTAATATTTCACAGCAAAAATGTATTCATTGCAGACAATTTGCAAGGCGTCGAAAGTGGTGGCAACCATGTTGATGGGTACGATAGTAGGAGGAAAGAAGTAAGTATACTGTAGGAATCGGAAACAAACGATCACACAACACACGATGGAGTTTAAACTGTTCAAATGACAACGTGACAATTTTAGAAACACGACATTTTAAAACTTTGTTACACTAGGAACCACTAGTCATTAGTTAGAAAAAAGTTCGAATTACTCGATTTCCTAAATGACTGTTCCTGTGTCATGTTGTCGTTCAGATATTCAGCCTCTGAATACATGGTTGGAGGAGGAATTGCCATAGGAGGATCTCTATTCTTCCTTTCTTCTTCTGATACAATTGTCAAAGGCGCAGAGACCACAACTACAGTCAGTTACCATTGTTATAGTCGGTCTATGAACTACTAGACTATGAAATGACACGATTCAGTCTGTATACTTGAGCCCTTTTAAGTTGTCTGGAATCATTCTCATGATTGGCTACCTCTGCTTTGATGCATTCACACCAGTGTGGCAGAAGAAACTTCTGGATCACGATCCTCCAGTCTGTAAGAATCAGGTGGATGGAACTGTAGTCCGTTGTGTGACAGTATATCTTGTCTAGATGATGCTGGCTGTCAATCTCTTCTCTTCTATTCTCTGTGTCGTTTCATTGGTTGAACAAGGTTGGTTCATTTACAGTAGTCAGTAGAACTCTAGTCACAGTAAGACACGTCAAATGTGTCAATCTCGTTGCTCTCTCATTTCCTTCATTGCAGGAACCTTCTGGGAGTCATTGTCCTTCGCATTCTCTCACACAAACTTCGCCACTGATGCATTTCTGCTATCACTTTCAAGTATGTACATTCACAAGAGAGTAACGCATTTGGGACTATATTGACAGTCGATCAAAATGGGAACCATCACCTCTCCCGAGGCACACTGAGCAATGCTCGTATCTCAAACTTCTCACACTTTTCAATCCTCGGCGTCCTTGTAGCTATGGTGCCCCTTTTTGTCCGGCTGTCAATACAGTCTCATATTAGACAAACGACGCTTAAACAACTCTGTCACATACATGTACAGAACATTTTTACAATGAATTTAGTGAGTTGTGTAACCATCGTCCACTTTCACTTCTTGTCATACTCTGCCTTTCCAAAAGACTCTTTCGAACTCAAGATCTAATTGAAGGAATCGAGATTATCTATGACAATTGTAGATGCGATCGGTCAGTTGTTCATCTACGCTACGATTGACAAGTTTGGCCCGATTGTATTGGCTGTCATAATGACTATTCGACAGGTAAACAATTCAATCAGATATGCAATATCAACTGTCTCACATACTTTTGCAATTTGAGAAAGTTAACGAATGCGTTGTTCGTTTACGCGACCGGATATCAATAGATGTTTATGATATTGTCGAATTAGCGAGGCAACAGACTCATTCCTTAATGCAAACCCTAAGAGTATGTGTATGTTTCAGATGATCTCGATCATTGTGTCTTCAATTTCATACGGTCATCCAATCACTTGGATTGGTCTCATTGGATTCTGTATTGTCTTTGGATGTATCTTCATAGATTCATACAGAAAGTACAAGAACAAGAAGTAGAGGCACACTCTTATTCTCTCATTTTCTGCATTCTTCAACTTTCTCTGGCCTCATACTTTGCATATTCGGTCTGTTCATTACCATTATTTCTTTCTCCTCTACTTCTCTACACTTTCATACATACCCATACTTCCTTCTTTAGCATACCATGTGGTCTCTTGCCTAATTTATGAACTAATTGTAAGATTGTAACATAGTTCCAACACGGGTTCCCCTCCTTTCCCTCCACTTAACTTGTGATAGTACTGTTGTAAATAGTATTATGCCACAATACGTTCGTATGTATTCATTTCTTTATTTGCATCATCAGGTAATGAGTACCTTGAGTCATAACAATGTGAAAGTATCAATATGATGTCAACAGGTTCTTTGCACAGGAATCTTTCCTTGAATTCTTTTGATTGTGCCAAGCAATGACACAAATGTTTAATTGATAAAATATTGAATAACCATAATATGATTTGTCTCTGATTTGAGATCAGTCAAGCAAGTGAGATTCTCACATTTTGTTCTTTCTAACTATACATTATGTTGTCAATACAACTTCAGCTGTACAAGCTGAGGAAAAAGAAGTTGTTGATGGAAGGGAAGCGGGGATCTTCACCTTAGATTCTCCTGAAGCATACATTATCCCGGTTTCTCATCCAATTCGCTTACTTCGTTTACAACAATGTAAACAGATCTCGAAGACGCAGAAGGCTACTAGAAGTAGAAGGACTCCAACCAGAAGAGCGACTAATACGAGTAATTGGGACTCGGACTGGGAGAGACCTGAATATGGTTGTTAGTCACTACAGTAATCTTGTCAAGTACTGCCTTCTCTTTCCTTCACAGTCTACGGCAAGGAGCTCATTATGGAATTTCTAACGTCCCCAAACTCTTACGAACTGTCGTATATCGAAATGTGAGACGACCTCTCCGATGAGATTGGGGAGGTAAGAAATTACAGTATCCATTCCCTGGTATACGGTGAAAAGCAGTCTTGATGAAGAAGCTTTCTAATGATAGTGTCTTTTGAGAAAGATTCAGCCTTCGTTTGAGTTTCACTGCGGTCAAGGGCTCACAGCTTGTCAGCTTATCACGTAACCCGCACGAAGTGTAAGATAGTTTTCACTTCTTGGTTGGATGATACGGAAGAAGAGAAGGAGAAGAGTGATTGGTGATTCAATCATCATTAGAACATTTACAGTTGTGCTAGTGATATCTAGAACACTCGATAGACAGAAAGGATTTGTAAGACAACAGCACAGGAACGTATTTATTCGCGGCTAATGCTCCCATGATGGAAAATGATTGGAAGCCCGGCACTCTACCCCAATCGTCCTGTTGTAAAGGTATGATATACCTTTTGGGCATAATAGGTGTACTAGGTCCAAGTCGTCCTGTTGGAAATGTTTCTTGTACAGTAACCCGATCAATAATGAATGAACTGACTGTTGAGTGGCCTGGAGAAGAGAAGCATCTTTCGGCGTTGAAGAGCACAATGAAAACTCGTTGTCCTTCCTCCTACAGTCACTTTCCTCTGTCATCTCTGTACTCTCCACAATCACTACACTCTCTCGTATCTCTGATTCTCTTCCCTCTCCTCTTACTCTGTGCTCTCCCTCCTACAGTAGAGACAGTGTGATAGAGAGAGAGAGAAACAGACAAGAAAGACCTTTGTGATATCATGTTGATAAAGTGCATATCTCTGTCTGTCTCATTCTCTTCATCCTTCGCAGTCTCTCGCACTTCTCGAAATGTCAAAGTGCTATCGTATTCGAGGACCATCCCTGTTCCTCGACACAAAAGATACAGTACTGTATGGAGGGAAAGTGGTTGCATGCACAGGATTGAAAACAAACGACTATCCATCAATTAGTGGATACGTGTGAGAACAGAAGAAGAGTTGTGGAATATATCGAGTTCATGGGAAGAGACATCATGGGGTGGTTTCGAATGAGAGATTCCTTCCTTCTTGATCAAATGACACTTTTCCTATTCGTTCAATTCCATTCTCGATCTGTTATTGTAGTGGAACGAAATAGGAATCGGTTCACGACACGAAATGCTTGAATAAACACCAGGGGTTCTAAATCGGGTCAATTTGTCGTCATTCTTCCCCCGCAGCACAAGTATCTCGTTCACTGACAGATAACAGCATTGCGGAGAAGAACGACGGTAAATGTACCTATCTATAACCCCCACTAAACACAATGAATGACTAAAATAGAGTACTCTTATTGTGATCCAATTGGTTGTTCCTTGTGATCAAAATCAAAGTTCCAAACATCAATTGGATCAACTCCAATCAAGAGAATCCAAATGAAGAGAGATAACCACTTGGGAGAGAAAAATGACGATGAAGTGGGAAGTGAGAATGAATGATCATTGAGATGGAACTGATCATTCTGCAGGGGGTATGACACTGGAACGGAGGGTAAGAATACGTGAATTTTTCTGACACTATTAACAAACTGTGCGGAAAAAATGAATCTGTTGAATTTCAGTGTCATTCAAAAGTCTGGAAATGTTTTGATGAAGAGTGCATTTGCACTCTTGTTTCACTCCCTTTCACTGTACTTTAAATGAAGAAACAATCAACAGTGGGGAAGAAATTCTTCTCGAAAGCACAAACAACAAAACATCCAACGGAATTGTTTCAATGGAATTAGAAGTTGAAATAATTGTAATCGTGAACATCTTTGTATTGTGACCATCTCAATATGAATCTAATTGTCTCCCTCAATGGTTGCCATTCTTCAATATAATGTATTGTTGCAGTCCCTTCGATATCCCGGGGGCAACTCTTCTTTGCGAACAACCAAAACTCAATAGGAATGCCAATCTGACTGAAGTTGGTCCCTATTTGACGTGTTCTATAGCAATCTTTCAAGCACTCACCAACTATAAGGAAGTATATAGCATACTTACAATCAGAGCAGAATATCTAGAAGAGTAAGCAGATGGTTCCAATTTTCTATTTCTCCCCAGCGCTTTCTTTCAGCACTAAAACCCGTATGCGGAGTAATCTTTGCTCAGTGGTTTGTTCCTCAAGAGATCTTCCAAAAGCAACAAATACAAACGCAAATTACAAGTGAATAGACAACCACATAACAATAAAAACATAATTGTGTTGTTATTCCATTTATAAGAAAAGTAATAGTTAAAATGCAGAAGTTGATACATTTTCATTCCTGTCTCATATTCAATCGGATTTGGCATTTGACGATCTCTCTGTGAGAATGAAAGTACTTGAGGATATTTGGTTTCAATATCAATAATAAAGTGCATTTATCATTCGTCCAATCTCATTTATGGAGACAATGAATAGTCTCACGAAGTGCATTCCATTTATTGAACTCATTTTCCAGTGTTTCTTTCTCCATTTACAACCGCACGGTGTGAATTAGAGAAAAATAATGCCTTTCGTAGGCCCATTCAACTTCTTGCTGTTGTCTCTCGTAAGAGAGATTAAACGAATTACAAATGCACTTTACCACCACTTTTGAAACATGACGGGAAAGTTCCACTTACTGTGAATGTCTTGTCAATAATCTTCTCCCATACAATTCAGAGGATTAGATTAGGACTTTGCTTGAGGACATTTTATATTACAAGATGAATACAGAAATGAAGATGAAGCATAGAGGGAGAAGGACAATAAAAGCACTTGTGAACTCAATTGAAGGGAGAATAAGTGTTGAGAAGTGCACATTTGAGCTATGAACTGTTAGTGAGGAAGGGGAATGAGTTGAAGAGAGGAAAAGAATGAATACAAGATGATGAGAATAGATGAGTGGCAGGAATTGACTTCTTCTTTTCAACTACCAATAATGTCTTTAGAAACCTATGCGACCAGAAGAAATCAATGCAGTTATTGTAAAATTCGTACAGTATGCCATATCTGCAGACAAGAATGACACAAATCTGCAGATACATATGGCATACTGACTTTCTTCGAATGTTTAGAAAAGAGTTATACATGTCAGGTAAATAAGTAATGTTTCGTTACATATTAGTCCTCTCTATCAATCTGTTTCCGTTTTTCAATTGATTTTCACTGCGTCGTTTTCACACAAATTCGAATTGATGAGCTTGTCGACTTGAATTTGAAGGATGTATAGAAAGTGTGTGGTGGGGTTGTAGAATATGGCAACTTAGATACTGTGACCACATTGTAAATAGAGCCATCCACGTATAAGTGTTACAGTATCGGAAGACTAAAGCCCCCATGTCTCATCATTGTAATCCGATGGGTTTCAATGAAACCTTTTTGCGTGGGGTTATCTCATTTCTCTTCATTTCCATAGGTATGACTAATGGTAACTGTCCGTCACTGTTATTCGTCCCTGTTTTTGCGTTTTGCCATCTGAAATCCTTATAATTATTCCCTCGATTTGCGCTCCACTGATTCCCAAGCAAATAATGCCCCCATTCAGTTATCAATCACCTCTCACATCATTTGTTGTTACTCAAAGATGTTCACTGAACAGAAGATAATTGCTTCAAGATGATTGAATTCATCACTTTTCACATCCAACTTCTTCTTTTATACTATGTACGTGACAAGAAGAATTTTACCCGAGCGTGGTCCTTTATGTTTCTCATTAAACTTTTTGGTATGGCTCCATGTTTGCGGGAGGCCTTTCCATAATAAGTAGAAAGTAGGACACCAATCGAGAATCCAGACATTTAAATTGATAAATAATTGTTCGAAGACAATGTTATAGCACACAACAACACACAATAATGGTTGCCTCGGTAGCCATTAGTGTCCGTTTCCCCATTCCCTCTTCCATCTCTGCGTCTCTTCATTCCCTTCACTCTCTCGTCTATTCTCACTTCCATCAAACTCCGCCCTCTTCTTATCCAGAGAAGTCTTTCCCTTCAGTACTTCATCCTTCAATCAACTCTCTCCTCAACTACCGTAATCCTTTCTCTTCTTCCTCATTCGCACGCCATTTCCAACTGAGACTCAAATTGATGCCAACTTCCTCGAGATTGAAGTAGCTACTATTTTGTACTGTGATCTCTCGTAAATATAAGGCTGCAATTTGTTACTACCTGAAGGGAGAGTGCGTTATGAATCAAAAACAGGTGTTTATATGCCCATTTCAAAGAAGCTTCCGGACCAATGTTTGTAGGAGGCAGGAGTTCTATACTTCTCCGCATCGTAGTTGTAGATCAGGGGAGTCAGATAACCGTACTGACCAGAAGAATGACGATAAATTTATCGATATAGAACCCTTGGTAGGTGGTCCTTGCCCGACTATCGTACCTTGTTTGATTCCTTAATCCGTGTAAAACAACTCCCGATGTGATTCTCCCTGATAATCCTTCACTTCTTGTGAAGAGATATCGGATGGCCTCCTGGCAGTCTCAATAACATTCCGATTATCCGTCGTTCCCTGGAATCTTGTCATTCCATTCAAATATCTATAGACGTCAGCAATTGTAGGGCATAAATCTCACAAATGTTGTAAATAACCTCCCGTCGGACTCGCTAACAACCTTCCGCGTAATCACTTCCCCATTACGTCTCGTTTTGCTTGAAGTGCATGGGATTCGCTTCATTTGATCGATAGTCGCTTGATGTAAGGGCTTTGATTTCATAACTGATGAATGACGAAGACAGAAATGTGCGAGTGAAGGTACATGGTATCACTCCAATTCATTCATGTTCGTACTATCCTCGATGTGTGAATTCCACTCGTGTTCCTTCATTCAATTGTCCATTCTCCTCATTGGAACGATTCCAAGAAAGTACAAAATATTGTATGTACAGAACACATGTTCACGCCTTCTCGTTCCTGACGTAGTCCATAATTGTCCGATGTGATTCTTTCCTTTGTCTTTCCATTCATTCATTGCTCATTCCAATTCTCCTCTCGAGTGAAAAACCATTGGAGGTAGTCGAATGACGCCTTATTTTGCCCCTTTTTTCTTTATTCTTCGTAGATGAGATACTTATTGACAGTAACCTTGTTACTTCTGTACCCATTAACCGGTAAATAATCCGTGCATTTCTGAAGCACATATTTGCTACGCGAACGCAAAAAAGGCAATCCAGTGGTGGAATATATGAGTACGTTACATTCAATTCCGTGCAATCTTTCCGAACGACTTGTCTACTTCCACTGGTTACTCTATCATTAACCCGTAGTTGCTGTAGAAACGCTTTATCCTCCCACCCATTCAATGATGTTCTTTGAGGGAGAATTCCCCACTGTCCTTCATATGGATTGTCTTGTTGGAATGCCTGACAGAATGTGTCATTTTGTCGCCGCGGCTTTCATTTCCCCACAACATTTATGGCTACACACGCGTGTGCCTTCATAATTCAACCTAAGGTCTCCATTTCTCGTTTCCTGCCTTTTCTTTCCCCAATAAATCAAAGAGTCACTGATTCGGATACTTTTAACTTCCTTCTCCTTCCTTTCAAGTAGCGGTCTTTTCACCGTCGTAGGCGCACGCGTATTGGAGAGAAATTGTTTATTTAAAATGACAGAATTTGTGAATATCTCACTAATTGGTGCCTGGTCGATATCATTCCTGGGAGAGCCTTCCAATTCTCTCTCAGTCTCCGTGTCAATAAGATCATAGACAGATGCCCTTTGTATCGCCATGGATAATAACAGTCTGCATGCCAAGCATAGCATTACGCGTCATCTTATTATATATATCATATCAGAAAGGAAGCAGCTGTTCCTTTTGTTTCTTATTGATCAAAGAGAGAGAAATGACTTATATTGGTAACGAGTAACTTACCTACGAATCTTTTTGACCGACACATTCTTAGAATTGGTTTGTGACTCTCTATGTCTAATTAGAGTGCACTCTCAATATTCTCCCCTTGCTCATCCATCATTCACCTATTCTTATGCAGTCCTTTCTCTTCCTGCAAGAATCAAACCAACGAAGCTCCTTCCCATTCTCAATGTCTTTCTACTATAACACACACAAACAATTTGTCGACCAATCTGTAGATTGAGAACCCACAGAATGAATCTGTCGTCCAACCACAGGTTAAAATGTGACTGGGTGACAGAATGAATCTGTGGGTACTCTAATTACAGATTGGGCATTCACAATCTGTGGCTGGGTGACACATTTTTTTCTCCGTGAAGCGAATGTCTGACAGTAGAGGCAAGAAACAGAAGAATGTTTCCATGTCCAAGTTCCTTTCATTCACTCTCGTTCTAATCAAGCTTATTGTCCTTTCCCTGTCCTCATTCAACGAGAGATTGTGTAAGAATGAGAGAGAACAGAGAAATAGACACTTCTCCATTCCATTTCCATGATTGCCTTTCCTTTTGTCTCTTATGTCCTATGGTCACCGTCCAAGGGATTCACTCTTCCCACACAGTAGGGTTAGCACTTTGTATGTGAGATCAATTATCTTTCACGGAAGTTATATAACTTTCATGTATATGATCGGTGAAGCATGTCCGATTTCGCATACAAACTACCAACCTTACCAGAGACCAATCATCAGATTTGTGCACTTTCCTGGAGTTGAACTGAGTTCTGTGAACAACTCAAACATTGTAGCGGGGGAATGAATAGAGGAGCCCTTTTTCTCTTCACTTGACTAGACAGAAGGAATTGAGACTTAGTGGGATGATATGAATGTGTGTACTATTGAGATTAGTACGGATATATGAGTATGAATGGTTGATTGCCTCCATTCATTCCATTCTCCCCTCTCATTCCCTCTACAGGTCTCCACTATCGACTCCAATTCAATTGACTCCGACTCTCCATTTCAATGCTGTTCACATCACTCAGTCTTTTCCCTCTCAATCTATTTGTATTTCAGTAAATGAGCGATGGGCCTTTGTCAGAGTTCAAGTGACGTCGACAAAGAGCAACAAGTGAGACAAGAGTCAACGACAATAGTCATTCTGATGAAATAGACAGATGCTGATAATGATAGAGTATCTGTCCATTTCACCACAATGTCACTCTTTTCATTCACTCCTTCCATTGACACTTCTTATCTTCATTCCATTGTAGCAACGAAACAAGGAGATTGAAAAGCAGTTGAATTCTGACAAACGACAAGCCTCATCCATAGTCAAGTTACTACTACTCGGTCAGTTGATACACAAATCAATCAATGTCTACTGGAATGCTAACCACCATAAGTTACAGGGGCGGGAGAATGTGGAAAGTCAACGGTACTGAAACAAATGCAAATTCTTCATTCGAATGGCTTCACAGAGGAAGAAGTGAATGAGAAGAGGGGAATCGTCTACAATAATACAGGTCGAGAATATGGTCAAATGAGAGAATAACGTGAAATAGTAAGAGCTTTCACGAGATGAAAAGAGGCTAAGAATAGGATCTTCCCACGCATTTCTGTATTCAGAACTAAAAGGACAAATGAAATAACGGTGAAAGGTTGGGATTAGTGCCTGCTCTATGGTTGGTAGTGTTGGAATGAGGGAAGTCTTGATGCTTATGTTATCTTTGCATCGTTTTATGAGAATGTCGATCAATGGAATAAGTGCATTGTATTCCCAGACAGGATAGAGTCAAGAAGTGTGCACTTTATGAATATGAACAAGTTCAACACAAAAATGTGAACTTAGCTAGACGGGGAACTTTTCTTTTTCCAGTTTCTTCAATGTGTTCCATTCTTCGAGCAATGGATAACGTCCTACACATTCAATTGGATGATCCGAATCTTGAGGTAGGTACAGAACGATGACCGTGTCATAGAGAAGATAAGGAACTTTGGGGTTCATTCTGCCAACACTGTTGTGACTGTTAGAGCTATTGTGAAACAGCTGAAGTAAGAATAGAAATGGGACTGGATTGACATCATAAATGTCCAATTCCTCGTGTCTTTCATTATCACCTGTCTACTATTCCTGTCTACACAATCTGTGTCAATATCCCTCTCTACTGTCAACGTTCATTCTTCATTCTGTGTGTGGTCTCAGTCATATAAATTGACTTGTCGTCCTTTTATCCCATTCCGACAGAAGAGAACGACACGTCTTATTTCTCGTTGTTTCCCCCTCTCAGACCGTTACCTGAGTAACGACACAAGCGTGGGAAAGGGAGCCTATTCGAATGGGAAGGGATAAGGAGCAAAATGTCAAAGTGTCACAAGAAATGTCTCGTGATCTGAACACGAACTGACGAGGTGTGAGGGAATGAATATTATCCTTCGAGGGAAGGGGGAGGATATCATACAATCATTCACTGGTGAACAACAAATTGGGGAGAATTCAAGGATTTTATGCTTTGGTAGAAATAGTTGTCAAACACGAATAAGTCTCAACACGGATACTTTTTGTTGCAATACAAGGGTACGAGTATCGAGGACAAATCCTTTTTTTCAGCCAAAGAAGGCCATGGTTCTCAAAGTGCAAGACAGTGGAGAGGAATCTGAACCTATTGGACCCGACCTCAGGTAAAAAACATGATTGAAGCTCTCGCTAAAATTTCGTCGGTCTTGAGTCGAAAATCGATTGGGTATTCATGATTACGATGACTGTTTTCTTCAGGGACGCCATAACGGCCTTGTGGCAGGATAAGGGCATCAAGAAGGCGTATGACATGAGAAGCGAGTATCAACTGGTCGATTCAGCCAAATTGTAAGCATTATCCACTGGATAACAATGCAGTTGCACACAGAAAAAAATATCGGTGAATATGTAGGTTTGCGTTGTTTCAGTCACGAGTGAAACTATCGCCAGCGATGTTTTTGTGGCAGTTCTTTTCTGTGTGTGAACAGCATTAATCCCCGTGGGACAATCTTTCCCGAGTTCATTTCCAACACGTGGGTGGATGAACGATGAGACCTTGCAGTCAATAGATCTTTCCTCTCACAAATTGGGACAGCAATGACCAAATATGACGCATTACGTGGTATAACTCATGACAGTTCACACTACAATTTCTGTCACAATCTCACGCAAATAGTGGGAATAAGTTCGTTTGCCTGAACACGTGTTAATTGGATTGATGACGTCATTGAAGTACTTTGGAATAACAGCTCGATTTGTGGAGGGAGTTCAGGGTTCAGTATGATCAGGATACAAAAGAGCTACGAATGCTAAGGGGTCATTCCACTTGAGTGTACTGCATACGATGTAGTGCACAGACAAGAACTGTCACGGGGATAGATACAAACATAGATTGTTGTTCAGGACCAGGGCTGGGACAAGAAGAGGTCACCAACAAATTTTCTTGGTACAAGAAATTGAAAAAACCCAAGAAAACAAGAAATCCCAAGAAATTTTTTTATTTCTATTTTGCAATTAGAAAAAAACAAAAATGAATGCGAAATGTATTATTATTAACTTAAGAAACTATAAATCGTACTTCGTCATTGCTCAAGGAAAAAAGTTTGATGAAAATACAAACAAAAATATGCCTGCCTGTGTTCGAGATCGAAAGAGTGAGTAGCCACGAGGAAAACAACAATATTCACATTTCCAAACTAGAAAAACACAATATAAAAAAACCCAAGAAATTTGTAAAAACCCAAGAAATTTACCAAGAAAATTTTTCTTGGTGAAAACTCAAGAAAACAAGAAATTTTCTTGTACAAGATACAAGAAAGTCCCAGCCTGTTCAGGACTAGATATGATTCGTGGTAGTTCGATCTTAGCCAAGTAGCATTGCAATTTCATTATCTTCAACAACTTGAAATTCGTGGCCTGGCTTATTGATGACATGATACTTATTTGTATTATTGTTTTTCAGTTTCCTGGACAACGTTGGTCGAATCTCGGAACCCGGTTATCGACCGTCTGAACAGGACATTCTCTATTCACGAGTAGCCACTACAGGAGTTGTTGAAGTTAAATTCAAGATCAAAGAACTTGATTTTCGGTGAGTCGAAAGATTCATTTCGCTGTAATTTCGTAACTCCATTCATCAATGTGATGGATCGATTTCATCTAGTCATTTCGTTGATACCTTTTATTGTGCTGCCAGTATCCGATTCTGTTGACGTAGCGGATTTTAAGTGTGCGAATAAGAATTCAATGAAAAGGCTGCGAACGAGGGATTGGGAAAGTGAATAGTCCCTTTTAGCACAATTACCCCCTGGGGTAATAAACACACGTATACCTACGTATAAGATTAAGAACTTCGGAGACAATCTAAATATTATTAACACAAGATGTTTCTAACCATTTATAGTCCATTACTAGCGGGCTGACTCGCTAAGCTAACGAAAGCAGTGTTTTTCCATGCGCCTCGTAAATCGAAATCGAGAGATTGACATGTCTTCGAAACAGGGAAACAATGAGACAAGGCAATGCGGTAGGGTTGGATATATCGATTCTTTTCCCACTTATATATCCTTTATTTCCCTATTATTTCAAGCTATTATTTCCCTTCAAGAATATATTCCCATAAAAAGGCGCGGGTGTTGTATTATGCTACTGCCGTTGATTACAGACAAACAGCCTTCGTTATTGTTAGCAATCCCAGATAGTTACATGGCTGTTCAAAATGACATCTTTTGTCTTCAGAGTTTTCGACGTGGGTGGTCAGCGATCAGAGAGGAGAAAGTGGATTCATTGCTTCGACAATGTAGAATCCATCATCTTCATCACTGCAATCTCGGAATACGATCAAGTCCTCTTCGAAGATGAAACTACTGTAAGTTTGGGCAACAGGGGAAAGTTTCTCATTGACTACTTGACCTCTTGTAAGTGAAGGGGGAAGTAGAGAAACCGGAAAGAACGAAACAAAAAGTATCACATTCACTTCAATAGTCGTATCAATGTGCAACAGTCCAAAAGCTCGCGGTTACTCATCTGTCACAAATATTTAATTGCCCCAATTACTGCCCGAACGACGGCTTGACTTGAAATAATCCCAGGATCTTCTCTTCCCATTCATAGTCATTATGAATGGATGAGCCCACGCAATTATCACACACTTGTTATGCGTCTTGTTACTCATTGACGTATATCTGGTGTGTACACATTGAGTATCCAGCGAGATATCATAGTCCTCTATCCACTTCCGGAAGAGATTAGAGATATGCGCACTTTACCACTGAATCCGGCGTCGTAACGACATTGTCGAGTGAGAAATCCTGTCTGGGACAGATATTCGTGTAGTGGCTTAGTACATGAATGTGCTTAATGAGACTTGATCATGTTTTTGGTTTAGACGGGGATTTTGGCGTGGGAAATGTTATCGACGCTCAATCAAAACATTGAATGAATGGGGAAAGACAAGCAAGTCACACGACAAGAAACGATTCCTTGAAGGGAATGAATGAAGTGGAAATGAGAGAGACACAACAAGGATGACAGTTGGGGGCGAGGATAAAGAAATGAATTGCAGAATCGAATGATTGAAAGTATGCAACTGTTCAATTCAATCTGCAACTCATCCTGGTTCCTCACAACTGCCATGATCCTATTCATGAATAAGAAGGTCAGTTGTTCAATCATATTCACTATTTCATCTCTTCTGTACATGTACCCAACCAGAAGTATGGCGCTCAACTCGGGTCAAATACACCAAAGCCATGGACATTGGCGCCATAATGGTGGAATGGGTAGATGCGCTAGCATTTTGTCCATTTCACTGCTGTCGCTCAAATGTCCAGGCGCTGTTGTATTTCACCCCAGAATTCATTATATTGTTCATTGGATAAATTTCAGGATTTGTTCATGGAAAAGATTCAGAGGGTGAACATAACCACTGCATTCCCAGACTACGAAGGTTCCAATGAAAATGCACCCCAAATTTATTAAATCAAAATTCAGGTGGCCAAAACTACGAAGAAGCTGTGAACTTTATCAAGCAGAAATTCGCAGAACTGAATTTGAATCCCGATAAGAAGACTATTTATATGCATGAAACCTGTGCTACTGATACAAATCAGGTAAAATGAGAAAATTTAGATTCCAAATAAACCATATTTTCACAGGTGCAACTTGTCATTTCGTCCGTTATCGACACGATAATCCAGAAGAATCTCCAAAAGGCGGGAATGATGTGAACGACATTTCATTTCAATCCGCCATACCAAATTGTGCATATTGTGACCAAAGACGATATATTCTACAGTCCATTCTCTCTGTTGCTCATGTTCACCCATATTTTTACTCGTTCGCATTAACGATCTTATGCAATTGTCGTAATAACTAGATTTGTCGCATAATAAGCTTCGCCTATGTTAAAAGAATTCCGAGATACTCACAACTTGAATTTCTGATCTCTACTCCATTAGATTGTGAGAAAACATATCTGATCTCTTTTCCTGGATTTTAGATACTTGAAGTTTCATCATTGCTTTCTTCAGATACATCCAGAGATTCTCATACTATTTTGTTATATTAGAGACTGGTCGTTGACCGTCTTGGCTTGCTCATATGTTCGAGAACATTTGTTTACCTGTTCATTAGGTTCCACCAATGCTAATCTAGCCTTATATTCAGCAAAACACGCATGGTAGATAATTGCAGCTAGATCTCCCAATCGCAGAATTCCACGTTTGGTCATCACATTGAGAAGAAGCAAGCAAGCTCCTTCCACGAATGTTCTCACTTTGTGCAACCGAATATGATCCATTTCGATAAACTCGTTTGAGATAAGAGCCGTTTTATGGAATACAGAATAACAATGAAATCAACAAATGTGAACAAAAAACTCAAAATTTAGACAACCGTAACAGTCCGTGGATCGGCTTCTCACGCAGTTTCCGCGGTCTCCATACTCTCCAAAGCCTGAAAGCAACATAATTATATACTGATTGAAGGATACGGTACCTCATAGTAGGAACTCTTCTTGTAGATGCGCATCTTCCTCTCCAACTGCTTTGGCGTCTCTTGCCATATGTTGCGAGGATCGCGAGACATCGCCTCAATCAATCAATATATCATCCTCGTAAACAGCGTAAATTGATTAGTTGTGCAGTGGGACGTGAAATGATGAAAGGCGGATACATGATTTATGCTGTTAAGAGTAATTTGTTTATTGCTACGAGATGACGAAAGAGCTAGAAAGGCAAAGTGAAAGGAGATAATAAAATGGCATAAAATCCAATTTTCCAAAAAAATGAAGAAATTGTAATGCCTATCGCAAAACTTTACTGTTTTCAACTGCAAAATTATACAATTTTCGCTTTGCCGAGAGCCTCACATGACATGTGTAGAGTGACTTCATTATTTTTAACAATACTGCCCATTTATGATCCAAGCAAGAACAATTCTCCGGTGCAAATAGACAAATGAACATCAAGTCAGTCGTTACCTTAAAGTCATCCTTGTGCTTTGTATCCATATACACGCAGAATTCAATGTCGCGTGCTTGTAGTTTGTATTCTCTGCCCTCCTGAAAGCAGAGACTATGGTATTCCATCTTCAAGAAAAACATACGACTAATACAAGTTCGATTTTATAGCAGCCATAAATACGATAATTTGGTTGTCTAAAAATAAGGTAATCATAGAAAAAAAATTTGATTAGACTGGATACAATCTGTTTCATATAAACAGAGAATTGTATTTAAAATGTAGATTTTAACATTATTAGTGGATAAAATGTGTATTCTTAGAAGATCAACAGGTATAAGTTATCTACTTGAAAGTAAAACCAAGAAATCTGAATAGGGAAGCTAGAGCAAAAAAAAGTAAATTACTACCTTCTGCTTTTCCTCCTCCTCCTTCGCTGCCTTTTCGAGATTCTCGACCACTTTTGTGGCCTAAATCAGAGTGTTTTATAGTTCTCAAAAGCCATTTTTTCTACCTTCACTTCCAATTCCGTTGGTTTCTTAACCTTCCTCTGCTTTTTCTTTAATGTCTTCTTCTGTATCGCGTTGATTTTGCCAATCTCAAGTAATAAAAATATTTTTTCTAAATATTGTACTGAAGAACATAATTGAAAGCAGGTCATGGGAAGCGATATAAAACGGACCTCAGAAATATCCACTTCTTCCACTTCCATTGAACCTGCTTCTGGTTCTTCGATAACCTAAAAAAAACAAATCTTGACTGTTTCTAATTCAATTCCATACAATAACTAGGGTTGTCCACGGGTCCAAGAAGTCCGATTTTTAAGGGTGACTGCATAAGGCAGAACCAAAAGTTTAAGGGTGCCTACAGGTTTTCAATCGAAAACTAAGATTTTAAAGGGTGCCTGCTAGTAATTAAGCTCAACCCGGCCCCGATTTTCAAAAAAATAAGGGTGCCTGCATGTCCACATGGACCGCCTAGTTAATGTATGTTCAATTCCCATGTTCTGTTGATCCTTTTCATCAATAATTTTTAAAAAGATTGAATGAGGAGCATAATGGGCGAAAGTACTCAGGTCTAATCAGTGATAAGACATTCCACCAACGTCAAGCTGTGGCTATGAGCAATTTCAAGTCAGGAGACATCAATAAACAAGGGGATTGCCATCCAAGAAGCTTATCTCTAACGGATAGGGTGTGGTCATTACGATACTATGTGGGAAGATGCAATAGTTGGGTCACCAGTTGCAAACAGAGCTCAATATTCCTCATGTCTGTTGCCAATCTTCCGATTCACTAAATAACAAAACAGACTTTCTCTGGCTTTCTAAGGGGGATAGCCACGTTGGGATCGTAGACAAGTCCCATGGCCTCCAAATTCATTCTGACTGTCTTATCGTGATCCCATGCCTCTTTCAACTGCACGCTGCAATTCAAATATATAGCTTGGACAGAAAAATGCCAGTCTCGTACCATTGAGTCTTCAGTCTCTTCTTCCTCTTCTCTGCCTTGTTCTTGGACTTGGCTGCGTTCTTAACAGAACGGAACTTGTACACCTTCTTTCCTCCGTGTTTCACTGAACGCGGCATGTCTGAATATTTTTAGGTAGATTATTCTAACAACAACATCGTAAAAACATTGAAATTACGGAATTTCTGAGAACTTTGGGAAATTCGTGAAATATGAAAGGTGTAAAGATAAGGCTGAAAATGTATAGCTGATTTCGGTTTGTTTTCGCTGGTGCATTGGAACAGTTACTACATTTATATATCGTACTTTTCTTATACTATCTGCATACCAAATGATCTCAGCTGTAAAATAAAAATGAAAGCGACAATTTAATATTCCTAAATAAATCGGCTAGATTTTTCACTATTCCGTAACCGGGAAATATTGTGATAAAACAAAGAAATTTCTTACCGTATTCAACGTGCTACACGATAAATCTTGGCTTGACGTGGCTCTGGTTTGCTCCATGCAGATGCTCCTTAGACATTCTTTCTGATGCTTATCTTGTAGCGCTCATGTTTGTTTTAATGACAAGTATCATCTAGATGATATTGTCAATGACCCGGAGACTCTACTGTCCCTCTCGCTCTTGTTAGGAGATCTACTAGTGCAGCAGCGCTCAACTGGGATCAAATTGCCTACCTTAAGACTCTTCAAATGATCCTCCCATCTTTCAGACCCTCTGTTTTGGCCGATCCTCGTATGTCAGAATGGCCTCCGTTGTTGTCGTGACATGGTGACTTGGCGTCTTTTTGTCTATGCATTGGATCTCACCATCTTTTGGTCTTTCCACTTCTTCCTCTGCACTTTTCTATCTTGAATATTCTATGACAAATCTTGGTTGTTCCTCTAATTCTCGCCTCCCTCTCAACCCTTGGGGTGCTCCCGTCCAAGGTCGACTCTCTTTGCTTGGCCAATGTTTTCTCGGGTGGAGAGAGTGTAGAGAGAGACTGTCAATGGATTCACTTGCAAGGATTGTCCCCGTTTCTCAACGTTGAAAGTGACCACGCGAACTATTACGAACTAGTCAATGTACACCACTTTTTGTATCTCATTCCCATATGCAGTGTTCGTTTGCACGAGATGTGTCGTAATTACTCTCCTTCTTAGCCTTCTTTGCTTTCCGAATCGCTGTTCTTTGCCCTCATTGATTGTTCGCGCGTACTGTGAGACAAGATATCTGATTGATTTGTCTTGTTCTTCAGGCGAAGGTTCACCAACTGCCTTCTCCACTCCACATGAGTATCCGACGCAGATGGTTTGTTTCCCCTTCACGGACACAATTTCATCGTTTACTGGGGGTAAATTATGGGGTATGCTTACCATAGTGGCCAACACTATGGTCGCCTTGGAATGATGTGTACAAGTATGCCTTTTGCAATACAATCGAACTTACATTATAGTTTGAGCTTAAAATGAAAAAAATTACATTATAGTTTGAGCTTAAAATGCATCTGACACTGGTTAAATTTGGTGGTATGAGATTGGATTTTGTGGCATATATCAATGATTACAGTGATTGTAGACTGAATAGTTGTGATGTTTACTCGATAAACAGCGTAAGTTGCAGGTACGAGCTGCGTCGGGTGGCTCGTCAGAGGCCACTCGCAGTGTTTCTCTCAGTGGCCGCCTTCCTGACCGTCTTCTACTTATTCGCTTCACTCAGCGACAGTCCGATTGTTGGTGCTATTTGCTATCTTCTAGGATCATCGGCATCATCTTTTAAACAAGTCTTCTTGGAGAATTGATAGTTCTAACAGCAATTTTTTACGTTTTTGCTAGAAGACTAAATTCCCAATCACCTATTTTTGCAGCTTGCAGAACTCTGCAGCAGTTCAAATTTGTTGTACACCACATAGTCTCCATTGATCGAGATCTTTTCCCGCGTATCCATATTTGTATACATCCTCGATAGAAGGAAGAATGAGGAGGTCAAGCTGTGCAAATATCACTTTTTCTCTTTAGGAGAACGCATCCGGACGCCTCCATGCCAATGGTAAAAGGGACACGTGGAGGTACAATTACTCTTTTATCATGGATAGCAGAGGATACTTTTCGACTTATTCTGCAGTTTGTGAAACTGTAAAAAGACAATACGTTTATGAATGAATACTCGTTGTTGCCAATCAAAAATGGACATAATATCATGAAAAGCACGGAATGTACTAACGGTAATCACGAATCGTTATTCAGGGATGAAGGCAAATTGGCTGGTGGTGCGGATCCCGGGACGACTTTCACGGATGGACAACTGGGAAACTACGAACCGAAGGTACCCGAAGTGCCCAGTAACCAACCAGGTTCGATTGATTGTTAATTATTTGTAGCAAACAATTATGATATAGTGTTGTATTAAGGAGAACGTGGAGAACCCGTTCAAGTGACTGATCCAGAAGGACTCAAATTGTCACGACTGGCAAACAGCGAATTTGGATTTAATACGTGCGTTCGTGTGAACTGAGAACGATTGGTCGAAATGAAAACGCGCCATGGATATGCCATATTCATGAACTAGTCAGATGCGCCATCTGTTCACGGCTCTCTTGTCCATTTCACCATTATGGCACACTGTCTTTCACTCGAACAAGCAACTATAGACGTGTAGAATAGTAAGAAATTGACTTTTCATGGCTTTGCACAATAGGAGAATAAATACAATTTGAAAATGAATAAGACATTCCATTGGTGATTAACATTTCAGTTATGTCTCGGATATGATCTCGATGAATCGGACGATTCCCGACAGCAGAATGGATGAGTAAGTGGTTTTCCTAATCAGTTCAAAATGGAATTATCTGGAATCATCTATCTCTGAAATTGCTATATTTCTAAAATCTTGTTGATCGATTTCAGATGCAAGTACTGGTCCTACCCCGAACAGCTGCCTACAGTATCCGTTGTCGTAGTCTTCCACAACGAAGGTAAAGGATTACTGTATTCAGATATTTCAGCAGTTAAATTTCATTGTTCGAACAAGCATTTGGTTTTTTATTCGATGCTGGTTTCAACAACGAAATTCAATTACTGAATGCTCTTTTACAGAGAATCTGTTGTAATAATATTAACATGGTTTTGAGATTCCTGGTTGCTATAACTCGAAATCCTTTCAGGTTGGACTCCTCTCCTTCGAACGGTTCACTCTGTCATTCTTCGTTCTCCTCCCCAACTACTTCAAGAGATTGTTATGGTAGACGATTACTCTGACAAAGGTTAATGATCACTACTTTCTTCATTTTTTGGCAATTAATGTGTTAATTGAATGATATGAGTTGTTGTAAACTAATGAATTGTGACAAGTTCACGATTATTACATTTTTGAATGTCATTTCAGTTCTATTGTATCCGAGAAATTCGTGCTTGTAGAACACCTGAAGGAGAAGCTGGACAAGTATCTGAAGCGATTCAACGGCAAGGTTCGACTGGTGAGGACGGAGGAGAGAGAAGGACTCATCAGGTAAATGAGTAATTGGATCTCAACACCGCTTCAAGTATGCTTAATCAATCACCCATTGTTTAGAGCACGCAGCATCGGAGCGAAGAACTCACGAGCAGACGTCGTCATCTTCCTGGATGCTCATTGCGAGGTCTTTAACCCGCGTATGTTGTGTTTCATCTTATTGCATTGAGGTGAACACGAACTGGTTGCCTCCTCTTCTCGCACCCATCAAGAACAACCGGTTGGTTCTCTTTTTGAGAAATGTTATCAATTACATTTTGAACCATTCAACTCAACTCTTCTATTAATATTGAAATGTATTTTAGTGTAATGATGTGCTAACTGATCTTCATACACCTTACAACCTATGTGCGTGAGAGTAATATTTGATTTGAGCCGAGTCATGACTGTGCCAGTGATCGATGGAATCGACATGAACACTTGGGAGTACAGGAGTGTCTATGGTAGAGCAGACAAGCACTTCCGGTCAATAACTATTTCTCTTGTTCCTCACTCGATACATCTGAAAAATTATACTACCTTATTTTGCTATTTTTTCTCATACTAGTTTTTAAATTTACCAGATACTCTACTTATTACGGCTCAAATTGCAGAGGTATCTTCGAATGGGGTCTTCTGTACAAGGAAACTGAGATATCACAGAGAGAGAAGGACGCCAGGGAATACAACAGTATGCCATTCAGGTTTGTCCAAACGGACCATATATATGTTTCAAGGAAAACATAATCATATTTGCAGAATCACTGATTGAACTTTTTAAAGACTATGTTGTGACCTGGATTCATTTCTCCTTTTTAAATATTTTTTTGTGATTTCTTAACATCATATTTTTGATTGAATAGACATGATGATTTCCCTTCAGATCTCCCACTCACGCAGGAGGCCTTTTCGCCATTGATCGTCTATGGTTCGAGGAACTTGGTTTCTATGATGAAGGACTTCAAATCTGGGGAGGAGAACAGTACGAATTGAGTTTCAAGGTACGAATATGAGATTATACTTTATTTTTCTTTTTCCTTATAACGTGCTGTATAAACGGAATCAATTGACGGTTATCTTTAGATCTGGCAGTGTGGTGGAGGCATTCTTTTCGTTCCTTGTTCACACGTCGGTCACGTATACAGAAGTCACATGCCATACGGATTCGGCAAGCTCAGCGGCAAACCTGTCATATCTACGGTATATATTCATCCTCGTTTTGGCTATTGTCCTACTGTGTTTTTGTACGGACTTTAATAATCCTCATGCCTACCGTATCGTCCTTACTTTTCCCAAATTGTAGAATATGGTGCGAGTGGTGAAGACGTGGATGGACGACTATGGCAAGTACTACTATATCAGGGAGCCATCTGCACAGGTAAGAGAACTCATTAAACCCGGGGGATATATGTTTGACCGTCGACATAGAAAGTTGTATTTATTGTTGAATTGGTTACTCTGGCAGTCGTTTTTTTGTAGAATACACAATTTTCTCTTCTCGTTTCACGATCTACCGTGCTCCTGAGAATGTTTTAATTGCAGCACCGTCAACCGGGAGACATTTCTGCCCAATTGGCACTCAAGGAGCGACTGCAGTGCAAGCCTTTTAGTTGGTAAGCAGAGAGTTACAGTATTCCTTTGATTCAAATCATCCGATTGACTTGTGATAAGGTTCTTTAATCCTTTGCAGGTACATGAAGAATGTTGCATACGACGTAGTGGAGAGTTATCCCGTTCTGCCTGAGAATCATGTATGGGGAGAGGCCAAGAATTTGGCTACAGGTGATACTCGGGATAGACTAATCTATATACCATAACTTCTGACTCATTAACTAGCATTTATGAAGTCCTAATAGGAAATACTGTCATATGCTCTTAATTATCATGGCATAATGCGGAAATAATATCCGTTGATTTTTTTATTTACTTTACATTGCAGGAAAGTGCCTTGACACGATGGGCCGCTCCATTCCCAATAACATCGGAGCGACGCCATGCCACGGATACGGTGGAAACCAGGTATACGGTAGTATACAGGAATTGCTAGAAATAACAAGTTCGGGTGGTCCATAGACTCGCGCTTGATATGAAACTAAGAATTGTGAGAAGGATAATGTTAATTTGAGTTGCTCCGTCTGAATCGTGAGGGTCAATTGGCACAGGGAGAATGGTGCATTACTCCAACCAGAGATGAACTGAGAACTGGACACTGTAAGAAGGGAACGGCCGATGGACCATTCAAGTACAATGAGGTATCCGTTGTCTTTTTACAGTTGCCTTATGGACATTGTGATTATGCCATTGTACTAGAGATTGACTGAAATCCAAAAATAATAATTCAGGAAACGAAGCAGATTGCATACGCGAAGATCGGTCTCTGTCTGACTGCCAGTACCTCTCCCTCTGACAGTAAACTGCAGTTGAAGAGGTTGGTCAATGGGATATGGCAGAGGAATTTACGAGGTTCTTTCACAAAAAATGTGTAACAATTGCAGATGTGACAAGGACAACGAGTACCAGAAGTGGGTGTGGAGAGAGATTTTCACTGACTAAGAAGGTGAATGATTCCCCTTGTTGTTTATACTCGAAATCTTCCCCCGTTTCTCTCCTTAATGCATATTACGAGTGCCTTTTTTCCTTGTTGTGATGGATATTCACTTAATTTTCATTCTAGGCAAGGTTGGTTTCTCCTCAAATGACGTGTTTATGACCCGATACTTGTTTTGGAATTTAAAATTCGCACCCAAAAATTTTGACGAAATTATCACGTCGCAAATCCGCAATACTGATGCGATGCGAGCTGCCATAGGAGAAATTCCGTATTGATTTCTGTGATCTTACTGTAGAATTGTCCCGTAAGTCCTGTATCCTATACGAATGGTTATTTTTGTTCAGGATTTTTGATTGTCCTCCATAGATTGTTATTTGTTTTACAGATAGTTGTAGATAATAGTCTATGAGCAATAACATATTTATAGCAATGAATGTCAAGCAATGGATTTTAAACGAGTTTTATCCTACGAAATGCGCCTTCAGTGTCTTTTCATAATTGCCTTATGCATTTTCTCCCAAGAGTATGTAATAAAGATATTTATTTAGTATCATCGTACTTGTCACAGAATCTTCTATGATATGCGATTAGTATAAACCCGTGATGAGATTCACAAAGATGAGGAGATCATAGGTTGAAGAGCAGAGCGAACAAATTTAACGATATCATCAATTGGAATTGCGCCCCTGAAATAAGAAGATTGATGACAGAAAGTGATTTTGGGGTGCAAGACAACTGTAGATGGTGATAAATGCCCTTTAGAGAAAGTGCACGTTCGCACAGTTAGCTTATCCCATTCCCGGTATCTTGAGATAACTGACCCCTCCGTATCACTTCCGTTCGCATTCCTTAGCCCATTATATAAGCTTCCCTTCACACAGCTCAATAAGAGGAGATGTGATCATTCTCTATCGTGTCTCCTCCAGTGCCTCTCCCACCATCTGAGGTGCGGCTGTTGTCCTTCCCTATGCATGATAAAGCATGACAACAGTTCCTGTCCATGGGATCACAAGCATGGTATGTCCTCGCCCTAACTGGGATAGAGGAGAATGAGTTGAACTCCCCAGACTGAGAGACACTCTCGGTCGAGACAACTAAGCCGCGATAAGACAACTAAGCCTGTGTGCCATAATGGTGAAACGGACATTTGCGCCGTGATAATGACCACAACGCTGGCGCTTGTGTCAATTTCACCATTTGGGCGTAAATAACTGTCACTTGTTGTTCGCCCGTTAATAAAAGTGTGTCTTTCCCCTCTCTTGAATCGTTGTGTTTTGTGAAGAGAGTACAAGTTGGAAGAGAGGGGAAGACTGCATGTCACTTGCAGTATTCATTCAATTCATCAAATGAGAATGAGTATTGTCACCCGTTAGTCTCGGTACATCCTCATTACAAAGATTAGTCTGACAACAGCATAATCGAGTCTTCTCGAACACAAAACATCCTTAATATCAACATTGAACATTAACAAAGTGAAATGAACCTGTCGAATTCTGATGATTTTCATCATTGATTGTCTCTAATTGAGGGGAAGCTGCCTGGAAGAGATGCATCATCTTATGGCCACACATTTACACTCAGTATTTTCATGGCTATCACAATCTTCTACTGCCAATTTCATCTCTGGCTCAAGTTTGTTTGAAGTAATTGATAGTTATCTGTCTACAAGAAGATGAAATGGAATGCCGATTGTCACTTTTTGAGAGTGGAAGAAGAGTCTTCTCGTGTTACCTGATATTGTACACAATATCCTCGAGCATCGCATTCCTTGTGTACAATGAGTGAAGATGAGTCGATGATGGCAACCTCGAAGGGAAAAAATTAACTGTGAAGGAAGACTCTCTTCTCTCTCAGTCCTATTCACACAATACACACAATGGAGCATATTGAGAGGCAGAAAAAAGGAACTTCGACAAATTGCCTACTATTGCAGTGGAACGAAATATGAATTGGTTCAAAGCACGAAATGCATGACTAAACAATGCTAACGCCTTCTACTTCTTTTCGGACGATGAACATCAAACTTACATTGAGACAGAAATGAATTGTGGGCTCACACTCGACTTCCTGGAAAAAAATTCATTATAGGAGTGAAAAATTAAAAATTCTCTCCTATATTCATGAATTGTGCTTCTTGGATCGATAGAATGTTATGCTACCACCCACGAAGTGAAAAAGATAGTTGAACGCCCCCTTGAACACTCACTTTCAGTGTCATTGTATAAATGAGCTCAAAGTTCGAATTTGAACTTGAAACTGCCCTGAAAAGGAAGAGATGACAAACCTGAAAGACTTTACTGCCTGGGGATTCGCTCTGTAGACATCGAAGTGCATTAGTGAAGACAACGGCCTGTAGAAGGGCCATGGAGAGAAACATGTGTTGTTTAGTGGAAGTGGCCACGTCTGAAGTCTGTTATTCACTCGAACACACAATTCACTACCATTCACCACATGATTACAGTCATATTTATCTCGCCAACCCAAAAAAGGGAGAAAAAGTAACGTTGAACCGGAAATAATCAGTGATTCAGTTGTTTTGCTTCCTGAGGAAAGAAAAGAAGAAACGAGGGTTCTCCTCAAGAATGTCTCGTCAAATGAAACTTCCTCCACTGACACTTGTCAGGTCAGCGAAAGAATATTCAATTTGACGCCGTTGGCACGTGTTCATCAAAATGTTGGAGATGAGATGAAGTGAAGACATCTATGGCATTTCCCCCACCCCTGAATATTTCACCTGGCTTCTCTATCCTAGACGAGTGTTCATAACAAGAAAGCTATTAATGTTCCGAAGAGAAGGGGGAAGAATAATACTATAATACCAATCAATTAACTACGACTCAAAGTCATTCCACGGTTTCCAATATGAAAATGGCTGCCAAAACAGCAAAATGTCAAAGCCATGAAAGATATTAGAGGCAACTAACTGTGTCGTGAACGTCATTCCTATCTATTTGAAGAGACTTAAAGACGACTGGTGAATTGAGGTTCTAAATAGGTAAATTTTTTGGTCATTCTTCTCCGCAGAGCTGTCGTCTGCTCTCCTGATAGACATTGGCGCTACGGGGAAGAATGACGACAAATTTACCGATTTAGAACCTCCACTAAAGTAGAGATGTCAGAAAATTGTGTTGCAGAATGGAGACCAGCGAAAAGTCATCTAAAGCCATATACAATGAAACCGGACAAAGGATACTGCAGGAATTTTGTGAATAGAAAGAGCCCCTCAGTAGTCAGTCCATTGTGAGATATTGTGAGACGATAGAAGAACGAAGATACACAACAGAGGAACGAATTAGCCATTACGATGAGAGTAGACAGAATTAGTACAAAATAGTACGTCTACGGTTCTTATTATTCCCTTTGAAAATATAAGAAAAACAAACAAAATGAGGATAGGAAGAAAGTGTCGTGAATGTGAGATTCCTTTGCAACAGAGACTATTCCACTTATTCTAATGACTTGGAAAGGCGAAGAAAGCATTTGTAGGAAGAACGTCACACGGGTTTTAGTGGTGAATGAACAGAGAAAGACAATTGGATGAAACCATGAGAGGAGGAAGGACTATGGAGTAGACTGAAAGAACAACACTGGCCTTTTTCCATCACTCAATGTCAGAGAGCAGTAGTTCTACTAAGTTACTACGTCTGGAATTATGATTCGTTCTATACATGCCCTCCTCTCAATGATATGAAATACAGACACAAATAATTAACGTTGTTCTTCAGAAGTGGCCTTATTTTGGCAGAAGAGAGAAGAACGAACCAATAGACAGTGATTGTTCCTTGGGGGGGGGGGGGCAAAAGACTGGAAAAAAACCAAAGGTTGGGAAAAGGTGGACATTTTTGGGATTTGTGGTTACATTATTTCGATAAAAAAAAATAGTCATGCC
>JACMIF010000663.1:19770-33905 GCA_014805445.1 Diplogasteroides magnus | reverse complement strand
ATGAACGACCGCTCTCATTGGGATTCCGATGAAAGGGAATCCGAACGACCGCGCGCGCTTGGGATTCCCCCACGAATTGAGGTTCACTTAGCCATCACTAGAACGACCGCTCGCATTGGGATTCCGATGAAAGGGAATCCGAACGAGCGCGCGCGCTTGGGATTCCCCCACGAATTGAGATTCACTCAGCCATCACTACTCGGTATTCTGTCCGAGATTGCGTTTCTGTTGGAATTCAACCAGGAGTCAAACTGAAATCAGCACTTGTATCAGTAAACGACACAGTTCCCATTGGAGTTACAACACATCTGGTTCAAGAAGAATCAAATGATTATTATGCATCCTATCTGAACTGTTATTCCTAGTACGCGTCTCACACCTGGATGCCACCCTGGTCTCTCATTTTACGTGCTATTTCGTCTTTACGGAATACGTTTCAACTGTGAGATAAATATACTGGAGCAACAGTTCGGTTGGGATGCGTAATATCACATCCTCCAATCGCTTACTGCTCTACGAGGATTGCCTCCTTGATTGCTCGGTCCTGGTTGAGATGATGAAGCCATTCTTGTAGTAGATTCAATTATTGAACTAGTGTTTGTAAAGCTGTAATATTATTTGAGAAAGTTCATTTCTGATTCGTCCAATCACCGAAGAGCGGTTGTCTCTCTCGTATGATAGACAACGCTGCACTTCACGACTTCCTTACAGAGATTTAGAGTTTAATTTTAGCGCGGAGTATTCACGATTGAACGTATCGCACGGAATGATGAATGTTTCGCGGAAAAAGAAAGAGAAGATAATGAAGGACATTTGCTGTCTGAATCTATAACTCACCAGGCGAAAAGGTTCGGGAAAGGACGAAGAGTTCGCGAAAGAAGTCGCATACAAAGAAGCTGTCCGGGGAGATTGCGAAGCGCTTCCCCACTGGGATCAGTGTCTCCAATTCCCTAACTCTCTCGTCGTTAGAGTGATCTACTCTGACTACGAGAGAGTAGGAGAATTGGAGAGACTGATCCCGGTGGGGAAGCGCTTCGCAATCTCCCCGGACGGCTTCTTTAAAACAAGTTCACATTATATTCTTTACAAGTATCCAGTTGGCATTTTGGCAGGCTGAGAGACACCGGCGTTAGTGTTAGTCGAGAGAGCGCATTAGAGACCCTACGCGCTCGATCGGCCTGCGAAAATGCCAACTTGACACGTGTCGAGAATTCTTTGTGAAACCGTCTCTATGCAACACATTGTTTCTTTCCAGAAACAGCATTTCATTTCTCCATTTCCCCATCACAAACAAATATAGAACGAACTGGAAATTTGACTACTTATGGGTCATGTTTTACAGAGGGTATATAACTGCAAATATATAGTATGCTTTAAAAATATCTCGAAAAGTAATCAAAGCCTGCCAACGATTGTTGCCAACCGTGAGCCACTAAAAACTAAGAGCGTGAAATGATGGCAAGATAAGAGCTGTCAATCAGGAACGCCATCTCGTACAACGGGAGACAGAGTTTACAAACAGTGGGGAAACATGGGAACGACATTTGGACGAAGGGATCTAAATCGGTCATAAAGTGCATTTGCCATTCATCTTATCCCTTCGAGGCGGTTTTCTCTACGAGCAACCGCTCCGAGTACCATTAGACGAGTGAATAATGCACTTTACTACTGATTTGAGGAAACTAATTTGGATTGGCTTTTATCTGTGCACTGGTTCGACCCACTGGGATGAACGAGACAGAATGACTCACCGGTGAGCGGAGATGAAATTCGTCGTTCCCTAGTGGTTCCTCTATGGCTCTTTCCGTTCGAAAGAAGAACGGCTTAGTTGGAATGAAACACAAGTAACATTTGCAGCAGAAACAATCAAATTGATTGTTTCATATAAAACTGTCACGAGCCAAACCCATCTCTTGATGGGTACTCTAGGGAAGGGGGCAAACGAAGGGTTAAACGAAAATGTTGCGAACGCATCGGAGAGAGAAAGAGGGATGAGAAGGTGAAAAAGTGCTGCTGCTCTCTCTCGCCACTTCCTTCTCCTCCCCCTCTTTCTCCAGATTGCCCTTTCTCCCCCTCTTTCATTCGATGAGACTCTTCCTTGTGACGAATAGCCCGTTCGATGAGTAGGGCTCTTTGATTGAGCACAAAGACAAATGAGCTAGTCAGATGGATTTATTCACTCTTCGTGAAATAAACAATAGAACTAGAGGTTCTAAATCGGGTAATTTGTCGTCATAATTCTCCGCTGAGCGGCCGTCTATCATGTGGAATAGCAACAGCGCTGCGGAAAGGAATGACGACAAATTGTCAGAAGGCTCAATTGAACATCAGCTTTCTCTAATCTTGTTAATATGATTATGGGAATAGCAATTAAGGTCTAATTGTGCAGGGTTAACAACAAAAGTTGAATGGAGGGAAATCGACGAGAAAAGGGAAATGCTTTCCGTCCGTTTCCCGCGAAAGCTATGGTTTGTCGACAAAAAAACGCAATTGATTCACCAATGCGTTCATGTCTCCTCCACTCAAGTTCCAAATGTATTCTCTCGTTATAACTTGCAATGAAAGCACTCGAGAAAGGAATGAAATGCTTAAAAGTTCAGCTGCCGCAAAAAAAGGTGTGATTTGGTAGAGATAAGCAGAGAAAGGCGAGAAATTCTAAAAGATTGACATGTGTTCATGTCCCTCAACTCTGCTGCCAACTGTATTTTCTCGTAATCATTGGTGCAATCACCAATCAGGGGTTCAAAGCAGTACATTTGTTGTCATTCTTCTCTGCCGCTCGGTCGTCAATCACGAAGTGACATAACCGCACTCCGGAGAAGAATGACGATAAATTCATCTTTTAGAAGCCCTACCATCAAGGCATCCAATGGCATCTGTTTATTACTAATCAGCAGACGCTATGGGATGCATTGCAATGACAATGTTGCGCCATAGAATATTCCACCAACAGACAGTGATTGAATTCGCAAGTGGCATATTAGGTTGGCAGTATATATGGGAAATCGGTTATGTTTCATCGGCACTACAAATAAAAAGAAAATAACTGTCGCTTTTCGCAGGTAAAACTGTTGCTCGGTGACAGTTTCAAACTGCGGGTGCTCTATCGACTGTTTAAACTGTGAAAATCGACAATTACTTTTCTTTGTTCTCTCGCAATCGTTGATACAACCAACAACAGTGGTGTAACCATCCAATGGCGTCTGGTGATTACTAATCAACATACGCCAATGGGTGTATTGCAACGACAGACTTGCGCCATAGAATAATCCACCAGCAGAACGTTATTGGATTCCCTATTTGCTTATGTAAGTACCTGAAAATGATGGATATTGTTGTGAGAACTTATCACCCTTTTCAGTGAAGACACTTCTGATTCAATGCTGTCGTGTATATGCACTATGATTAGCAGTTTGAGTACGAAAGTGCATTCGCTTTCTCTGCTTATCTGCAGAGCCGTTATCTTCCGCATACGAGGGACAACCGCTCTGGGGAGCAGCAGAGATTACGAATGCACTTACGTACTCAAACTGCCTATCATAATATGCACCCGCCATAACGGGGACACAGGGTTAGATATATTTCACAGCTTTCATATTTTTCCGCACTTTTTTACCGTAAAAATATTTTTAGAAACGAAAATGTTTCGATATTGCTTGCGGTCAAATTTGAATTGCCCAAATCCGTAACATAGGAAAATGCGGTTTTGAGAAATTACACCACCAAACGTCCGCATCCGCTTTAGCGTCCGTGAAATAGTCTTCCAAGCGTTGGGATATTGCACACTGGTAAACAACACCACTGACTCAACACTCCTCTAACGTGTGTACTTTTGCGGCAATTTTCGCTACCCGTCCACTTGCAGACGATATTTCTTTATTTCTGTTGCCTTTTCGCCAAATCAAGAGCATTTCTTGCAAATTCACAGCCATCATGGGTTGCGAAATTGTTGGAAATGACGAAAATGCTGTTTGTGCCACTTCATGCAGTTATGATAACTCTTCTCCTTGCTATGGGTTTCCCACTGAGAGGAGCCTTCGGCCATTCGGCATGTTGCAATTGTAGGCCAAACAAGAGAGGGAAGAGTGGACGGGGCCATTGATTGAGGGAGGGAAGGGGAAGACGGCATTATGAGAATGAGAGATACTCGGTGTGATAGTACACACGCGCCGCGTGCAGGATGTTGTTTACTTGACTATTGTTGGTATCTATGGTAGGGAACGGAACCCAAGCAGAAGTGCACATTTATATTGTCCAATTCCCTCGGAACGGTTGTCTCTCTCACGTGCCGGACAACAGCTCAGAGGGAATAAGATGACAGAAATGTGCACTTCTGCTTGGATTCCGTCAGCTACTCATAGTATTGTTTCGAGTATTTTCCGCCATGGTTCTCGTTTCATTGTTACAAGTGGTCATCTGCTAGAGAATTAGCGTTAAAATTCAAGCTTGTTTTGATATTGAGCCTGATCATCTTTTGCAAAAACCGGAAATTACGAGCCTTCCGACGTATTGTTTGGCGAATAACATGCACTACTGACATTTCTGATGATTAATTGCGTGCAATGTTTACTTTACATGTGAAAATTGCCCTTTCGTTCTCCTTTTATCTCTATGTTTTATCTCCACTACACCTATATTTGTCTCAACATCTGCTCATATTCCACTACTTTTCAAGGACGACACTGCTCTTTTTACAGAAATGGCTCCAAGAACGAAGACCATTTCTCAAGCTTGTACTCGATCTAAGACCCAAGCTGCAGCACAACTGAGGAAGACTCTCCCAAGACAAGCGTGAGTATTAGGTTTTCTAAATCGTTCGTAAAGAACACTTCTCATTCGTCTAGAATTCTCCTTCGGAGCGGTTATCTCTACGTTCAAAAAGACAACCGCTCGGAATGAATCAGATGCATGAGAAATGCACTTTCCTATCGAATTACAAACTATAGGGTATCATTTTATCGATAACATTAGCATGATATGTTAGAAAGTGCATCATGTTAGTGGCATAAGCAGAGAACCCCAGAGAAACTGATGATGAAAGAGGTTGATGCAATAGTGAAGAAAGACTTTTCGCCTATCGATTTATAGGGCCAGATAACTATTTAGACATGATAAATCGTACAGTATAAATATTGTGTACATCCTAACTGAACTATTGCTCTTGTCTATTGATCGCACAGTTGAAACATATTCCGTAACGACGAAATAGCATGTAAAATGAGAGACCAGGGTGACATCAAGGTGTGAGACGCGTACAAGGAATAACAGTTCAGATAGGATGCATAATAATAACAGTCCTCCAGAATGACTTTCTTCAGAATAGTTCTCTAGAGACTAGGGGTTCTAAAAAAAGTGTATTTCTCATTCGTCTAATCCATTCGGAGCGGTTGTCTATTGCTAGCAGAGACAACAGCTCCGCAGAGATTAGACTAATGAGAAATGCACTTTATTACCGTTTTAGAACCCCTACAAGAGACTGTGTATCTTTCAGGAAGACGCAGGCCAAGACTCGCATTCAAGCAAAAAAGAATCCCACGTCATCAAAGTGAGTAACCAAACCTTTTTCTATGGGTTCCTATTAGGGATTCTAAAACAGTAGTGGAGTACATTCGTCTGTCGTCTAATTCACAAAGAACTGTTGTCGCACTCATGCGATAGTCAATCGCTCCACGAGATTTAGACCATAGACGAATACACTCTACTCCCGACTTAGAAACCCTGGTGCCTATGAATGGCTGGATACGATTCACTGTATCAAACAATCAGTAACCATATTCACGGGGTTAGTCAACTGACGAGCCGCGGTCCCGTGGAGTGGATCGATGTCTTGGCTTATCGGCGAAATATCGGTCCACACATCTATTCACACTCTTATTCCTGTCTTTTCTTTTATATTTGTTGGCGTTTCATTTATTTCTTTTCCTCTATACTCTTACATACTTTCAAGGAATCTGGCTTGGCATATTTCATAATATGTCGTGAAGCGAACTTATCAGTGCCTTCTTTCAGGAATTCTCAAGGAAGGACTCGCGGGCATGGACCTACTTCATCTTCCTCTTCTTCACAGTGAGTGACAGTATTTCATTTAACGTTCATTAGTTATTACTGTAAAAAGGTAAAAGTCTACTACTATCAAGCGTAACCGTTGAGAAGGGGAATCTACTAAGCCAGATTTATTGGAAGGGATTCGAGACCGGTGCTCCTTAGTCATTAGTGATTACTGTGAGGCAACGGGTACTCACAATAATCTTTTTACGAGAATTCGAAAGATACCAACGAATTTGTTTCAGCATGACGTCCACTCTCGTCTACCGTACCCGTCTTGCCGCGCGACTGGACCCTCACCATGCTGAAGTGGCCAAACCGACGCTGACGCCTCGAGTACCACGTGCTTCAAGAGTCGGCTCTCGGAGGTTAGAGAGTAGGGATTCTAAAACGGTAATAAAGTGCATTTATCATTCGTCTAAATCACTCTGAGCGATTGTATATTGCTAGTAGAGACAAGACAACTGCTCCGCGGATATTAGACGAATGAGAAATGCACTTTATGTATTACCGTTTTAGAACCTCTATTAGAGAGCTTCACACGGAGAAAATACTGCCAATTCCCCACAATTCATTTTCAAAATACCAAAATTGACTGCTTTACTGCTAATATTGTCGGAAAGAAATGTCGGAGCAATTGGCAGCATTTTCTGTGTGTTTGTTTAGCATTACGGTAGTATGGATCCGCATATCGCGCCACAAGTGCTAACGCGCCCAAACGAAATGTGGCCAACATTGTGAAAATTCGTGCTTGAAGTATCCATTTCATCATCATGGGGCGTAATTGTCTATGGCGCTGTAGCCTCTCACCCGTTGATACTACCTCTATCAATGTACCTTTATCATGGACGAGTGCAACGACGTCCAGCCACAAGGCAGAATGTAGCGGTGGTTGCTGGACGTCGTTCCAGAAGCCATCGACTAGAGTTTCTAAATCGGGAGTAGAGTGGATTCGTCTGTTGTCTGATTCCCGGGGAGTGGTTGTCTCCTTCATGCAACAGACAACCGCTTCTCGTGAATCAGACAACAGACGAATGCACTCTACTCCCGATTTAGAAACCCTGCCATCGACCGGGACACGGTAATCTAAATGATTAATTCAGGTCCACGCCTTCCACTTTGTCGACCGCCTTAGACCAACTATTGGGCCCATCGACTTCTTCTGCAGTTCAAAGAACGATCGAGTACGTGTTCATTCTAGTCTAGGCAGAATGAATCCCAAAGTTCATTCCGTCTCTATTAGGGTAGGGAAAGCAAAAAAGAGTATATTTTTCTGTCGTTAAATTCCGTCAGAGCGGTTGTCTCTATCATGTGATGGACAACCGCTCCGAGGGAATTAGACGACAGAAAAATTTACTTATTCTTCCTTTTCCTACGCTAGTCTCTATGCGATCTCTATCGTGCGGTCGTCTCAGATGCATAGCGACAACCGTGCGATAGAGAGAACAGGGGGTATAGAATGCACTATGGGAATCAACACTGGTTCATTCGAATTAGACCTCTCCATAGTTTCCTAATCTCTGTCACAGTTCTCTGATTCCATTAGACTACGGTATACGGGAATTATCCCCCCCCCTAAAATCGTCTCGGTGCGGTTGTCAATCGAATTGAGAGCGGCTACTTGTACCGATTTAGAAACCGTACTTTTGCACTCCTTACAGACCTCAACCGGAGCGTGAGCCCTCCATCATCTGGGAGGAAGACGAAGATAACGTCATCTTTCGTCCACCACGACCTGTCCGGCGACGTCCACCCACAACGGCGAATGTCGCCGTGCGCGTCGAAGCCGTTCCAGAACCCATCCAGAGGGACGCAACGGCGCGCATCTTGGACGCAACGACGGGATTCATCCGAGCAAATCACAGGTGCGCGATACGACAGTGCAAAAAGGGAAACGAGGGTAGATCGAACGATTCATTTTGCTTGTCTCGCTCAATGAGAGCGACACTATCTGCACACGAGAGACAACAGGGCAGATGGGGCGAGACAAACAGAATATTTCGTTCCCGAATCGCATGTGAATCGTTCTTCCTACCCTAAGGAAAACTGAAGAAACGTATTATGATGGACTGAAGTATATACTTTAGTAGTCATCAATTCAACTATATTTTACCGCGTGCTAGGGATCGACTTCCTTGCCGCCGCTTGTCTATCATTCTTGAAAGAGAAAAACTAAACTATAAGGTCTAACAGAAAAGATGCAATTTCGTTCCAAATGTCGATCCCCGCCATGTGCATTCCGCGTTATTCATACGGTAGAAACTACTGGGAGCTAGGGTTATTAGGGTTTCTAATTCGGGGGTAGAATGCATTCGTCTGTGGTCTGTTTTCAAAGGAGCGGTTGTCTCATTCATGCAATAGACAACCGCTCCTCGTAAATCAGGCAACAGACGAATGCACTCTACTCCCGATTTTGAAACCCTAGTAGAAACTACTGGGAGCATTTATTGTGTGACATTTTCAGTGCTCACATGTTCACTACTATTACGGATACGACGCTTGCGATCCTGGTATGTTTTCATTCAAACACTGGGTTTACATTATAAGTCATGAATGTTCGCATAACTTTCGGATCCGATTCTTCTTCGTTGATGTTATTGGTATAAACGTTTACTGCAGGACGGAAGACTGGAGGATGCAGAAACTATCCTACGAAACGCACGACTATCCAACCAGGCAGCTCAACAGCCGGATCAAGGTATGGCTCTTCTGTAGCACAATATTGGGACCATTTTTCGATGGTTTTTGAAGGGAAAAGTTTTTTTCGTCTACTTGCTCAAGATATGTGAACTGGAGACCTCGTAATGGATACTCTATTGGATATTGCGCGGTGCGATTGCGAGAATGTGTCACTGGCAAAATGATTGTTCATTATCCAACAGCTACCAGGGTTTCTATATCAGCTCCACAGAGATTGGACGAATGAATAACGCACGTATTTACCTATTCAGAAACCAGGCCTGCTACCATTATCATAGACGCGGATGGCAGCGAAGTAGATTTCATCGGCGTGAGTGCAATTTTCTTCATATAATCATATGCCTACCGTACGTAGTGTTTCTAAACCGGTAATTTTATGCATTCCTCATTCGTCTAATTCCTTCGGAGCAGTTGTCTCTTACATGATAAAGGCAACCGCTCCGCTGAGATTGGACGAATGAGATTTGCACTTTCTCGCATAAAATTACCGGTTTAGAAACAGTAGTGCACACCAGTTAAAAATACGATCAGACACTAGGGTGGATGCAATTCTCACCTCCCATTCTCCTCCGAGCGGTTGTCTATGAGTTTGTGTGGGGCGACCGCTCGGGAGAGAATGGGGAGGTTAGAATTGCATGAAATGGACCGCCCACTCTAGATGCAATCATGCATCATTTTTGAATCGTTTTCTCACTTCACATTTTTCTATTCTTTGTCTGTCTTTCTTTCGTAGCGAGATAGACACAAGAACAGCGACAGATGAATATTAAAAATTAAAAATTAATATTTCTAAAATGATGCACTATCGATCGTTTTCACTTAGTAAACCTATGGCACTTGCAGTTCCGGACCAACTCCCAGCCGCAAACCAGGCCCCAAGAACATCAGAGGTCAGCATTAGGGAAAGTATTCTCTGCGGGACCCCTTTCACCGATTAGAAAACACAGTGAGCGTTCTAGTTGCGCGTGTGGACGCGCGCAGAATATGAATTGCGAAATTCATTCCTGGCCCTTTGAAGGCTGCTATGACGAAATAGGAGATAAGAGATTACAAGGACAATCCTAGACAGCTATTCTTCAGACAACAGCACGCGGAGCCACAATCAGTGGAGGAGCGTCAGCCTCGAATCGCCACCGACCCCGCAGAACAACCCGGCCAACAAGCCATCATGGCCAATCTGGCATACGGCCCGCAACCAGGCGTTGAGCCAGCGCTCAATCTTCCTGAGCACCTGGTAGGCACTTTATAAAGTAGGAATGATAACAAGGACCTCATGATTCTAACGCCATATATGTGTCTTTTCATGGCTACCATACCGTAGCAAATAGCAGGGAAGGCAGAATAATCGCGAGAGTGCATTCCGTCTCTCTGTACCCTCCATTGTGCGGTTGTGTCTACAGACTAGGGTTTCTAAATCGGTATTCAAATTCATTTCTAACTCTTCCATTTTGCGTGGAGCGGTTGTCTCTACGAACGATAGACAACCGCTCCGCGGAAAATGGAAGAGTCAGAAATGAATTTTAATACCGGTTAATAAACCCTACTACTCACCAGATATGACCGCACGATGGATGGACTGCACTCTGGCGATCATCCTGCCTTCCCTAGTAGATCGGCATTTATTCGAGTTCATGTCATAATCATTCTTTACAGCGTAGCTTGCCGCCTGAGCTGCAGCGCACACTGATGGGGGAGACGGAGGACCTACGTGAAACTGAAGCCCAACTGCTTGGTGAGCATCGCTTCATTAAAATCTTTATTCCGGGATCAGGGGGCAATCCATAGAGGTATGGTCCTGCCGGTGGACTGCTAGGCAGGACCACATCCCTATTATTCTAAAGATAACATCGCTTGTCTAGCGAACCATCCATAAGATAGCCCTACTCGTTAAACTGTTAGAACATTCTCGAAAGACTATAGTTGTACTCAATCAAGCCCGTTTCGGCATTGTTTTAATGTTTTAATGGTCGCGAACAAGTTCGCGACCACAAGAGGGAGTGAATTCATTCGAATTCTTCTGTTAGCCCAACATGTTAGAGCAAGTCTTGTCTCGGATCACGGGGTCTTACCACAAATAGATCAAATAATCGAGTGGTTCTAATTCAATGGTATTTCAGCCGCTCAGCAGCGAGTGGATGCGATGCGAGCTCACCTGGAGACTGCAGTAAATCAGAGAAGGCAGGAGCTGAACGGACAGAGCGTCCAATCGTACATCAACGAACGACAGCGCCTGCAGCTCGAGGAGGCTGCTGCAGCGGACGCACCGAACGGTGAGATCTTAGAATCAGGTATTATGCCCACAAAAATATTTTTAAAAAGTAAATATTGCGCTCGAAACTTATTCCAAATCATGGCTAACGGTCAGAAAAACGACGAAATAGCGCACAAATGAGTTCGTGCTCGATATATTAAGTAGGATTACATGAATAATAGTAATTTCAACGAAACTGTCTCGCAGAACTTCATTTTACTGCAAATAGTACTGGTGAGGATCATCCAAAAACGCGGGTGGAAGTCAGAGAAACAACGAAATGTGACAACAAAAATCGAAAAACAACGTAGCGAGCGAACTGGATAAAACAGATCCGTCACGAGGCATAACACTGATGCAATTTGTCATACTGTTTGAATCACTTTTTTCTCACGTCGAGTCAAGTCTATAGAAGTGAGAACAATGGCAGTTCATTCAAAAACGATGTACAATTGTGCTCGTCCTCGCTCATAAACGGAGCGAGATGCATCATATGATTCATTTAAACCAACTCGATTTACTGAGTACGAGCTCGCCCTCAATTCCGTCCTATGCACTCATTATTTTGATTTATATTTCGTCGTTTCTCAGATCATTAGTCGTGAATAGGTTGAAGTGCAATATATGTATGATGCGTTTCAACTATGTTTATGTGAATAATAACACCTTCATTTTCAGCCGAACCGCAGCTCAACCGCGAGATGGCTAATATGGAAATCGAGGACCAGATTGAAGTGGTCCCAGTGCAAAACGGTGATTTTTCCTCAGATGTTAGGGTTGGCAGTTTGTATGCGTAATCGGATATGTTTCACTGACCCCTTATAAGCTACATAACTTTTATAAAATATAAGTGACCTCGTATACTAACTGCCAACGATGCTATTATGCGTCCTATCTTATTCGTAGTACGCGTCCCATACCTGGATGCCAAACTGGTCTCTCATTTTTACGTGCTATTTCGTCGTTACGAAACATTTTTCCACTGTGATATAAATAAACTAGAGCAACAGTTCAGTTAGGATGCATAATAGCAGCATACCACGAGCTTTTCGAAGGCACGGCATTGCTGACTTGCCATTGAACATGCGTAATACTTTTTAAACCTGAATTCTATGGAAAATATTATCCATTTTCAGCAGAACCACAACTAAATCGCGAAATGGCCAACATGGATATTGAAGATATCGTTGAAGTACGACCACAAAACGGTAATATTCATGTTTCAATGAATTCTCACCTATTTGAGTTTACATAAACCTAGCGTGACACAAATATTATGGGACCAAAAAGAATCGTTGTCCTGTTCTCTGTTTGAGAAGTAGCCATAAAGTCATAACAATAGTCATGCAAATTTTTCAACCCATAATACAAGCATGATTATAATACGCAAAAATGTGATATTCGTGTAGATTCAAGTATTCGGTAAAGACGAAACATAATTCAAAATCAGCAATTGAACTGTACTCACGCATTATCGCCTAGAGGGACTACTATAAGCTGTAGCTGTAATGTATTGCTCCATTATTGCAGAACCACAACTCAATCTGGTAGAGCAGGTACTAATGCGTCCGATATTCGACGGGGGAATGCGAAATGGTTAGTACTATGTAGCGGAATCCAAGCACAAAAGTGCACATTTCTGCATTCGAATTCACATTTCTGCTGTAAAAGAGCGATTGCCCAGCACTTGACAGAGACAACCGCTTCGATGGAATTAGATGACAGAAAAGTGCACTTTTGTTACCAGCTCCTTCAATAAAACTCTATTTTGGCAGATCGACATCCCACCTTGGACAATCCTGGCAACATGAGGGCGGGAGCCGCGGCTCCATTTTTGATAACATGTTTGTGGTTTGACTTTCTCGAGATGCTCAAAAGGGGCCGTCCAAAGAACCTGGAAGTGCATTCCTTTTCCCTATGTCATTCGGAGCTGTTGTCTATTGCCGATGGCATGCAACCGCTACGAAGAGAAAAGGAAGGAACTTTGAGGTTCTTTAAAGGTTCTTTAGACGGTCCCTAATACATACTCAATGATTGTTCGATTTCAGCGTTGAGAAACCAACAATTGTACGTGCCGCCCCCACCACTAGTTGCGCAACAAATGCCACCGCCATTTTCCAACATTGTGATGAACAATGCCCCTCCGGCACCGTTTGATCCTACGGCAGCGTTGCGCCAAGGTGATTATTATTCGGAATTCAAAAACGGTAGTTAAGTGCATTTCTCTCCACGAGCGATAGAAAACCGTTCCGAGTGGACTAGTCCAATGAAAAATACATTTTTCTACCGATTTAGAAAACCTAATTCTTATGATCGCTTGCTTACTACGTCTTTTGTTACATTTATGGAAAACACATATAGAAGATACGCAAAGCTTTCATTTGTCATTAAATATTAGTTAATTCGAGATGGAATATGTACTTATAACATTTTCTTGCAGCGTTGGATACAGTGCGGAATGATGCGCTCGACGAACAGATCATGGAGATTCAGAGACGAGACCAGGAAGCACGCGCTATCTTCTTCAATGGTTGGTACTTTTCACATTATTGCGCACATTTTGTGAGATTGTTCGAACAACGCCATCAATCAATAATGCGCGAGCAATTAGAGCTTTGAAAGTTGAAAATTGCCGATGGCATGCAACCGCTACGAAGAGAAAAGGAAGGAACTTTGAGGTTCTTTAGAGGTTCTTTAGACGGTCCCTAATACATACTCAATGATTGTTCGATTTCAGCGTTGAGAAACCAACAATTGTACGTGCCGCCCCCACCACTAGTTGCGCAACAAATGCCACCGCCATTTTCCAACATTGTGATGAACAATGCCCCTCCGGCACCGTTTGATCCTACGGCAGCGATGCGCCAAGGTGATTATTATTCGGAATTCAAAAACGGTAGTTAAGTGCATTTCTCTCCACGAGCGATAGAAAACCGCTCCGAGTGGACTAGTCCAATGAAAAATACATTTTTCTACCGATTTAGAAAACCTAATTCTTATGATCGCTTGCTTACTACGTCTTTTGTTACATTTATGGAAAACACATATAGAAGATACGCAAAGCTTTCATTTGTCATTAAATATTAGTTAATTCGAGATGGAATATGTACTTATAACATTTTCTTGCAGCGTTGGATAG
>JACMIF010000663.1:0-12764 GCA_014805445.1 Diplogasteroides magnus | reverse complement strand
AGGTTAATAATAATGATGGCGCATATGTGTAATTTATTCGAAATATTGGTATTGAATTGCAAGATAAAGATGGAATGGGAAAAAACTTTCTTACCAACCTAATATGTGCTGGACATATCCCCTGGTGTCTCACGCAGAATGTATCCATTCGAAAATATAGTGGCATTGAAACACATGGCAAAAAGTAGTCAAACTGAAAACTATATTCGATTTGCATTTTCTGAAGTCTCAATGGCCCTGACCATCCTATACGGGCATTAGCTAGATTAATGGAGATGTATTTTCACGGTGATACAAATGAATTTATCCTTTTGAGAGCTACTGAAGGCAGCTCATGAGAATGGCGATAAGAATGTGATGATTCGTCAAATAAGAGATCAAATCATTCCTATCGACTTGAGGTACGACTGAAGAATGCATTTTCGGAAATTCTAACGTCCCCAATCTTAGGGTTTTTAAATCGTGAGTAGAGTGCATTCGTCTGTTGTCTGATTCACGAGGAGCGGTTGTCTGCTGTATGAATGAGACAACCGCGCCTCCTGAATCAGACAACAGACGAATGCACTCTACTCCCGATTTAGAAACACTTCCAATCTCATCGGAGCGGTTGGCTCTCACTTTGATATTCGGTTGAGATCAGGGAGATTAGAAATCCTGAAAATTTGCTCCCTAGATACCAATGGAGAACGTCCATTGTACTAAAGGAGCTGACGCGCTGGAATAGAGTAGTCCAGTACATCAATGAGAAAGAAGCGAGGATACTCAAAGGATCTGCCACGATCAGAGGAGAAGAGGTAGGCACTAACAAACATATTATAACCCCTCATGGTCATAATGAATAACTCGATACCCATGCCGAAATCTCTTCCCGATAGGCAAATGAAATCCCAAGGTTCATTCTGTCTCACTGCTCTCTTATTGCTTTGTCGTCTCCAATTCATAGAGACGACCGAGCAATGGAGAATATTGGATGTCACTAGAAGACATTATTTTTCTTCAATGTCTTTGGTGGATGTTAGGGTTACGGTATAATTGTGTTCCATTTAGGTTCCCACTTGGGCAAGGGTCGATGTCCAAAATGCAATGGAAGCGGATGGTCCTTCCCCTGTAAAAACCTCTTCTTCCACGCAACCGGCCTCTACACCTGAGAGTCAGGAACAAGGAAAGGAGGAAAAGCACACCGGAGAGTCGATAGATGTGAAAACGGAAGTCTACAAGGATTCGCTTACCTCTGTAGGTAAAGTAAAGTGAAGTTATTAGGCATTCGAGATGTTCACCGCGGCCATTAGCTGTTGAGGCCAGCTGTATTGGAACCTTAGGCGACCAGTTCCATTTTACAGACTAGTCCGCAACCTTTGTAAGACTTTGACTTTTTTGTTTTAATTGTTGATGATGCAAGCACAGTATGATAGATTGTCATTGCAGGAACGAGAATACGATGAATATCAAATCAAATTAATTATTCTGGCAGTGTTCCTCGGTCTCCTCTCCATTGCATACGTAGTTACTGTCGACAGTGTGGCACTGGTAGATGTGGCCAAGACTGTGCTTGGTGAGTTAGATGGGAGGGGGAACATACCAGAGGGTTCTAAATCGGTAAATTAATCGTCGTCATTCTCAACAGCATGATGGTCTATCTGGAGAAGAATGGCGAAAAATTTACGATTTAGAGCACACAACGAATCTGGAAAATGAAAAGAGTGCCATAGACATTTGCACCAAAATTATGAAATGGATAGATGCTGCGCATAATTGCGCATTTGTCAACTTCATCATTTTGACGCAAATGTGCATAAAGCAATTGTCTTTCACCCAACGAATACATCTCTTACAGCGGCAGCCGCGGGATTATCCATCTACCAATATGCTTTCTACTCCGTCTACTTAGTGGTGTCTGGATCTTTTCTGTTTGCAGTATACCGAATACTGCACAAAGGTCATATGGAGATTGTTGCTGAGGAAGAGAAGCTTCGAGCCCCGCATCGGGCTGCAGATCTTTTGCTCTTTTTGCCATGGTTCTATTGAAACTAGAGACCGTGAATCGCACATCAATCGCACATCGAAGTGCATTCGATATCCCTCATTCTTCTCTGAGCGGTCGTCTCTTTCAGGAGATGGACAACTGCTCCGAGAATAATTAGAGAGAACGAACGCACTTCGATGTGCGATTGATGTGCGATTCACGGTCTCTAATTGCAACTACTCCATAATTCAACTCCTTACTTAGGAGCTTAGGTATAACGAAAGCGATACATTGGCAATAGTGACGTTTGCTGCAGCCACATCCTTTTCTATAAATGAAGGCAACTTGTTCATTGGAAGCCAATCTATTGATACTTTCGAAAGGCTCGGGTAAACTATGATCCTGACCATCATACACGGTAGAGACAGCGCCCTAGGCACCATTAAAATCAAGGACGCACCTTCTATCACACCCCACTCGTGCCCCTCGGATATTTCTCCTTTTTCTCTTGGCATCTGGGGTGCGAATTAGGCTTTTATAATCGGTATTAAATTTTTTTCTGATTTATCTGTTCTCCACGAAGCGGTTGTCTCACTCAAAGATAGACGACCGCGCTGTGGAGAAGAATGACCACTAATTTACCGTTTTTGAACCCCTGCTAAGTAGGTAATGGTCTACACCACGGGCATTTTTAGAGAAATAAATGACAACGGTCTACACCACGGGCATTTTTAGAGAAATAAATGACGGTGATGCAAATGAGATTTTTTCCTTTTAAGAGGCAGTGAAGGCAGCTCATGCGAATGGCGAGAAGTCTGTGTCGATTCGTCATATCAGAAATCAGATCCTTTCTCTCGACGTGAGATTCGACTTGAAAACGTCCATTGCAATCAAGGAGATCGCGCGTTGGAATGAAGCAGTCAAGCACATCAACGAGAATGAATCTAGAATACTCAAAGGGTCTGCAATCATCAAAGGAGAAGAGGTAAGCATTAGGAAGGGAATCCAAGCAGAAGTGCACATTTCTGTCGTCTAATTCCCTCGAAGTGGTTGTCTATCACGTGAGAGAGACAACCGCTCCGACGGAATTAGACGACAGAAATGTGCACTTCTGCTTGGATTCTCTTCCCTAGTAAGCATTCACACAGAAAAATACTTCAGATTTGATGGTGGATAGGTACAACCACCTGATGAAATTTAGCCCCTTCATATTATGCATCCTAACTGAACTGTTGCTCTAGTCCATATATATCTCACATTTGAAACATATTCCGTGACGACGAAATAGCACGTAAAAGTAAGATACCAGGGTGGTATACAGGTGTGAGGCGCGTACTAGGAATAACAATTCAGATAGGATGCATAATACTACCATCATCAAATCGGTAGCTTTTTTCTTTGTTTTTCAATGTCTTTGATGGATATGTGTGGGTTACTGTAACATTGTCATCCATTGAGGTTCCCACATGGGCATGGGTCGATGTTGTGCCTAGCTAGCAGGGATGGCAGGGATGTGATCAGTCTACGAATTTCCTTCTTCCAACTCAAGTAGAAAATCATAAATAGTTTGACATTAAATATATTGGCTTTATTGATATTGAGGCTTTATTGAACAATTGATCTCATTTTGTTGTACATACATTAGTTTTTTTAGACTGTTCCACTGAATTATGCGTGCTAGCTGAACTGATATACGGGATACGAACCCTACCTCAATTTCGTCCTACGCACTCATTCATTTGCATGATATTTCGTAATTTTGTTCTTTTTGGCATTGTTCATATGTTCATCGATTTCCGATAAAATCTTCGAAAAAAAGCTTGTCCAATGTTGAAACAGAGTTCTTCCGACTCTTCTATATCTTCAGTTATAGTGGGAGTTTTCCAATTTCTCCATTTCGCATTGAAGTTCTTGATGTTCAGACGATTGAGAAATTTACTTTACTTCCATTTTAGAGCCCCTAACACACTCCTGGCATCAAGAAATAAAGACAGATGAAGTCGGATGAAGAGGCAAAGACAGATGAAGATGCCGACAGCGTATCCCCGACCACTCGCCTCACGGAGGCCGTATCCCTTCTGACGTCACAAATGCGCACTCTCCTGAATGACCGCAAAGTCATGGAAGAGAGATTCTCCAGTCTCGAGACAGAGGTGCGCTCTCTTAGAAATGAGATAGGCACCCCTTCCCCCACTTCTGCCTTTCTTCCTCCCGGCGAAAAACTCTTTTCCACGTACGAGCCACTACTCCTTTCCTTATCTCGCCAACCTGAAATGGAATCGGATTGCCCTTGTCCTGTAAGGACATATTACCCCGTGTACCCTGCCTCTCCGCCTCAAGGCCAGCCCCAAGGAAAGAAGGAACAGGACTCGGAGTCGAGGGATGTCAAAGTGGGAGCCAACAAGGTTTTGCATACCTATTTTAGTAGTGTTGTGAAAATGACCCTCGGAGTCATTCATTTTCTTTCTTTCATTCATCTTTATTGCAGAATGGAAATAATGTATGAATTATTCATTCATGCATTATGGAACAAATCATTCAATTCATTTGCGCAACACTAAAAAAACTTCTTCGGTTGTCATGGTTGATTATGGAAGTACAGTATGATTGTTTGTCGTTGCAGGAAGCAGACTATGATATCTCTCAAACCATCATCATTGCCCTGCCAGTGTTCATCGGTCTCCTCTTCATTGCATACATGATTACTGCTAACAGAGAGGCACTGATGGGCGCGGCCAAGAAATTGATTGGTGAGTCGGAAGTGCGGTTGGCAGTATGACTATTTTCCATTATATATGTCACAGTTTTAATAATCAGACCACACTTATCTGGGCATAGATACTGTGAAACATAACCTTGGATATAGTCATTCTGCCAACCATAGACATGGTGAAATGGTTAGATGCGCCGTGAGAATGCTGCGAACGATGGTGCATCTGCCCACTTCACCATTTTTCCATGGCGTGTCTATCTTTCACCAAACGAATTATCTCTTGCAGCTGCAGCCAAGGACGCAACCATTTACCAATATGCCTACTTCTTCATCCTCCTCGTGATGTCAGCCTATTTTCTGTTTGCATACTACCGATATCTGAACAAGCAGCGTAAAGAGATTGATGCTGCGAGAGAGAAGGAAATGCTCGTTCTCGTGGATCAGATCGTTGGTGCGTTATTCATTCCCCTGATGAGTAACTCGAACTGTTGCTACGTTTCTCACTCACACCGTCAGAATGATTCTATTAGAGACCGCAAATCGCAACCCCTTTTGCACATCGAAATGCATTCCATTTCTCTAGGTCATTAGGAGCGGTTGCTGCTCACTGCTGATAGACGACCGCTCCGAAAGACTTACCCGTAGAGAAATGGAATGCACTTCGAGGAGCGAACGAGGTGCGATTGGCGGTATCTAGTATTCATTCAAGGGTATAGTGGCATAGAAAAATATGACAAAATGCGGCCTAACTGACAACCGTAATCGATTTTCACTTTCTAACATCGCAGCTAAAATATTTTGGCCGTGGTCATCCTGCACGAGCACTCTTAGAGACACCTATGACGGCGAACACAAATGAGTATAGCCAGATTGTCGCTTTTGGGACGTTATTAATGCTCTTTCATTCCTAGCGGTCGTCTCTCACTTCGCAGAGACAACCGCTAGGAATGAAGTAAGGCGTCTAGGAATGAACGGCTGTCAATAACGTCCCAAAAACAAACATCCTAATATATTTTTTTGAGAGGCAGTGAAGGCAGCTCATGAGAATGGCGAGAAGTCCGTGTCGATTGGTCAAATCAGAAATCAGATCATTCCTCCTATCGACATGAGATATGAGGTATGAATTAGGGTTCCTAAATAGTAGTGTTGTGCGAATAGTTTTGGAATGACAACGGAATGGAGGGAAGGGATGGCAATCTCTTCCTCCCCTTTCAAAATTATCCCACTGCGCTGCACGCACTTCCGGAATGTTTTCCCTGTGGCAATAATTCATGAATGGTGGAAGGAATCATTCCTGGAATTATTGCCACAGGGAAAACATTCCTGAATTGCGGGAAGCGCAGTGGAATAATTTTTTAAGAGGATGAATAGATTGCCATCCCTTCCCCCCCCCCCGTAGTCATTCCAAAACGATTCGCACAACACTACTAAATAGGGTTTCCAGTCAAATTCATTTCAGATTCTTCCATTCTCCGCGGAGCGATTGTAAATCGCTCGTAGAGACAACCGCTCCAAGGAGAATGGAAGAACCAACCAGAAATGAATTTGAGTGGAAACCCTGACATGAATCACTCGAGTGTGTCATACTCAATTGCATTTACACAGTGGAGCACGGCGTTTGTGATAATGGAAATGACCCGTTGGGATAAAGCAGTTAATTACATCAATGAGAATGAAACAAGAATACGCAAAGAGTCTGTTACCATCGGAGGAGTCGAGGTACGCATTCGTTCTACCTTCAAAATATTTGATAGATGGGCGGTAACACCATTTTAGTACAGCTCTTTTAGAACCGGCAAATTTATAATCGAGACTAGGGTGGGGAAAGAAAGCGCGAATGAAAGCGCTTTGATCATTTTCATTCCACGCCGGGCAAAAGAAAGCGCTATCTTTTCGTTGTCTGAAATGAAAGCGCTTTCTTTTTACTGTATTCAATTTAATGGCCGGTAAGGCTCCCAAATGTTACAAATCGCAAGTAGGCCGTAAAGTTATGTTCGTAGGGTGATAATAAGCCATACCTATGACTTCCAAAAATTTTCTATTCGAGCAGACAAGATGACAGTAATGAAAAAGAAAGCGTTTTCATTTCACACTGGGAAAAGAAAGCGCTTTCATTTGCCCGGTGCGGAATGAAAGCGGGTGTCGCTTTCTTTCTTTCTTTCCCCACCCTAATCGAGACTTTTTAAAGGAGCCACAAAGGGTGATTGTTTTGCATGCACTTTCGTTATCACTTCTCTCCATTCCCACACTTTCTCGTCGTCAGAGCGGTCTACTCTGACAACGAGAGAGCAAGGGAATTGGATAGAAGTGATAACGAAGTGCATGCAAAACAATCTCCCTTTGTGGCATCTTTAAGACTTTTTATCAGTCGTTTTAGAACTGTTAGAGGCCGCTCCACATGGTAAGAGACAATGAAAAATGAATGGTATCAGAGAAAGGTGCTAAAACGACCTGTTCTCACGTCCAGACGTTTCAGTTCTATAATGGGTTATCGCAGATGGATGTGTGAGGGTTACAGTATGATAGTCTCCAATTCAGGTTCCCACATGGGCATGGGTCCCTAGCTAGCAGGGATCTTGTCAGTTCTAAGATTTTTCCTCATGTCCTTTATCTTAATTAACTATACGGGATGATTTGATCTCCTTTGATCTACGTTGGCACCAATTCGAAAAGAAACTTTAACTTTATTTCTTCTGTGAAAATAAATTTTCGTTGTACATCGTTTACCCCTTCTTGTAAATATGTATATATTGTTGATTCTTTTATGTTCGTCGATTTGCAATAAAACTATTCGAAAATAAACTTGTCCAATTCTGAAACAGAGTTCTTCCGACTCTTTCATACCTTCAATGACAATGGAAGTTCGTCAGTTTCTCAATTCTGCATTGATCGCATCCTACACCCAAGAAGTCCATGATTATTAGACGATTGAGAAATGCACTGTACTACCGTTTTAGAACATATGAAGTCGGGTGAAGATGCCAACAACGAACCGACCGTCACTCACCGCACTGAGGCTGTATCCCTTCTGACGTCGCAAGTACGCACTCTGCTGGATGACCGCAAAGTCATGGAGAAGAGAATGTCCAGTCTCGAGGCAGAGTTGTGCTCTCTAAACAGCAGAATGGAGATAGGCACCCCTTCCCCATACTCTGACCCTCTTCCTCCCGGCGAAAAATTCTTTTCCATACGCAAGTCACAGCCCTCAACCCTTCTCCAATCTGGCCAAACTTCAATGAAAACGGTTGATCCTCCCATCCCAACAAAGACCACTGCCTCTCTGCCTGAGAGCCATCCATTACTTGCTATCCAAGGGCGAAAAGTGATGCTTCCCCTATCAGATACGCATCCAGGTAGCCAATTTCAATTTTTCTTTTGTTCTTCATATGTACTGTTCAGAGGGGCTTCATCCTCAAATGTTTCTGCTGACCAAAGCACGATCGATTCGCCTAGATATTTGGGAATATTTGGACGGATTTGCAGATTATTTTGGAAGATACCGACTGTTGGTACCTTTTAGGGATTCTAAAACGGTAGTACAATACATTTCGTCCAATCCACGCTGAGCGTTTGTCTTTCGCATGTACCGACAACAGCTTAGCGGAAAGCAAACGAATGATTCTACTACCGATTTAGAAACCTTAGTCCATTGTCGTATCCTCTTTTCACGTTTACTTTACAGTTGGAAGCCGATAACGAGCCGCTTCGAAATTTCGACATGAAAGCTGGAGAAATGCTCAACGAAGTGTCGAGAGATGTCAATCTGGGAGCAGACAAGGTTTCGCATTCCTCTGTTAGTCTTTTGTAGTGTTATGATCCATCAAATATTCATTCATGCGCGCACTGTGGAATGAATCTTTCACTGAGCTTCACTGAAACATTCAAGTCAATGCACAACTATATTTTAGTGTTGTGATTGTTGATGATGCAAGCACAGTATGACATATTGTTCATGCATTATGGAACAAATCATTCAATTCATTTGCGCAACACTAAAAAAACTTCTTCGGTTGTCATGGTTGATTATGGAAGTACAGTATGATTGTTTGTCGTTGCAGGAAACAGAAGACGCTATCTCTCCAATCAGCACCGTTGTACTGTCATTGTTCATCTCTCTCCTCTTCATTGCATACATATCTAATGCTCACAGTGCGGCCAATAAAGTGAATTGTGAGTCAGAAGGGAGGGGGGACGCTATAGTTGACTACTTTATGGGTTATGTTTCACAGAGGACATATCGTCATATTTATAAGAGGACTTGAAACATGCCCATTAGGGTTTCTAAATCGGGAGTAGAGTGCATTCGTCTGTTGTCTGATTCACGAGGAGCGGTTGACTATTGCATGAATGAGACAACCGCTCCTCGGGAAACAGACGACAGGCGAATGTACCCTACTCCCGATTCAGAAACCCTAATGCCCATTAAGTGGCCAAACAGGTAACCATACTAGGGACAGACAACGAATATTCTCTTGTAGGGGCAGATATGGACACTTTCGCATTCGTCTACGAATATGTCATCTTTCCCGTGCTCTTAGTGGTGGCTGCCGCTTTTCCGATTGCAGTAATGCTGCGAAAGCCTAATCGTCAGCCACAAAGAAATCAGCGAAAGCAGACCGATGTGTCGAGGGATGGCAAACCGGGAGGAGCCTACACAGATTCGCATACCTCTGTAAGACTTTTATTGTAGTCACTTTTGAAGATGCAAGTACAGTATGACAGATTGTCGTTGCAGGAAGCAGAATATGATATCTCTCTAATCATGATCGCTATTCTGACAGTGTTCATCGGTCTCCTCTTCCTTGTCCTCACATGTATTGCCAACAAAGAGGCACTAGTGGGTGCGGCTGTGATTGGTGAGTCAGAAGAGACGGGGAACAGGCCTGTGGGTTCTCAATCGGTAAAATAGTCGTCATTCTTCTCCGCAGAGCGGTTGTCTATCGTGAGGAGCGGTCACCGCTCTCTAGAGAAGAATGACGAAACATTTACCGGTTTAATATAAAAAAAGGAATTGGATGAAGGACACGAGCGTCATGGACTTTGCGCCATAATGGTGAAATATACTGATGGCACATCTGTCCACTTCGCCTTTTGTCGCAAATGTCCAAAGCGCACTGATCTTTCACCCAATGAACCATTTCTTGCAGATGTAGCCAAGGAATTATCCGTCTACCAATATGCCTTCTACTCCGTCTACTTCATGGTGTCCGGATCTTTTCTGTTTGCGGTATACTGAATACTGCGAAAGCAGCATTTGGACGTTGTTGCTGCGGAAGAGAAGCTTGTGTCCGTTCTCGTGAATCAGATCGTTGGTGAGTACCCTTTGCTCATTTCTGGGATGGCGAATGCCGGCCACCCCAACCCCGAACGTCCACCCACCACCGCATATGCCACATCCAAGTGACAAAAGCGCTCCCTCCACCACCCTCGACCACCAACCCTATGTCATGCCTCGCTTTTGTCACTTGGATGTGGCATATGCGGTGGTGGGTGGAAATTCTCGAAATGTAAGCGTTACATTTTGCGCTGCTCGGAAGTGCAGAAATCGCATACATTTACGCTTACATTCCCCCATTCTATTCATTCCATTGATGACTATGATTTAAATTGGACGCGTCACGGTTTCACGAGAGTGAGCGATATTCATGCCGTACACTATCTGTTTTTTTCCCTTTTCTCTGCCTCCTGAACATCTATCTCCGTTACTGAATTAGATGTCTGCCCGGTTAGCTCAGTCGGTAGAGCACCAGACTCTTAATCTGGCTGTCGCGGGTTCGAGTCCCGCATCGGGCTGCAGATCTTTTGCTCTTTTCCCTGACGCTATTAGAGAGATCCTACGACTTTTTCTAAAGTCATTCAGTCTTTTATGCGTCGATCTTGAGATACATGATCGATGATTATAATAGAGAGTAGCCGGATTGGGATGCGAATGTGATGAGGAAAAGTCGTTTTGGTTCGATCTGGGTGCGCATGGCTATGGCTACTATACGGTTACTCTTAGAGAAATGAATGGAGACGAATGACGGAGATGTAAATGAAAAGCTTTTAGAGTCAGTGAAGTCAGCTCGTGCGAATGGCGAGAAGTCTGTGTCGATTCGTCGTCTCAGAGATCAGATCCTTTCCCTCGACGTGAGATTCGACTTGAAAACGTCCATTGCAATCAAGGAGATCGCACGTTGGAATAAAGCGGTCAAGCACATCAACGAGAATGAATCGAGGATGCTCAAAGGGTCTGCCACCATCAAAGGAGTAGAGGTAAGCATTCGTTTTACCTTCAACATTTATGATTGATGGGCGATAACCCATTTTATAACAGCTGTTTCAGAAACGGCAAATTTAAAATCTAGACTTTTTAGAATTAGTCGTTTTTAGAACTGTTGGAGGCCGCTCCACATTGTGAGATAAAACTAAAAATGAGTGGTATCAGAGAATGGTTCTAAAAGGTCCGGTCCTCAGAAGTGCTAGTTCTCTAACGGGTCATCGTAGTTGGTATGAGGGCTACGGTAAGATTGTCTCCCATTCAGGTTCCCATATGGGCATGGGTCGACTCCAGCTAGCAGGATTACAGACAGGTATCTTGCGGTCAGTCTAAAAAATTTTACTCAAACCCTTCCTTCACTGAAACGAAAAACCATAAATAGTTCGGCATGAAATTATCTTATATGTACAGAGATTAGTTTTAATTAACTATACGGAGTGATTGATCTCCTTTGACCTGTATGTGTTGCCATCAATTCGAGAAGTAGCTTTACCTGTTTCCCCTGTACAAATTGTTTGTCGTGGATTGTTTATCCTTCTTGTATGCATAAATTGTTCATTATTTGACGTTCGTCGATTTGCGATAAAAATTCTTCGAAACAAAGCTTGTCCATTGTTCAAACAGAGTTCTTCTGACTCTTTCATACCTCGCATGATCGTGGAAATTCACCAATTTCCCAACTCCGCATTGAATGCATCGTGACCGCTAGGAGTTCAAAATCGGTAAATTTGTCGTCATTCTTCTCCGGAGTTCTGTTGCCTCACCCCATGATAGACGACCGCGCGGTGGAGAATAATGACAACAAATTTGCAAATTTTGTACCCTGGTGATCCCAAGGAGTTCGTGATGTTAAGATGATCGAGAATGCACTTTACTACCGTTTCAGAACCCCTAAAGGACACAATGTTTGGACACGGATCGTCTTTTTATGACGATATCCGTCCATCTCCGTCCACTAACCTTACGGAGGTCGTATCCCTTCTATCGTCACAAGTACGCACCTTGCTGGATGACCGCAAAGTCGTGGAGGAGAGAATTGCTAGTCTCGAGGCAGAGGTGCGCTGTCTTAGAAAGGTGATAGGCACCCCTTCCCCCTCTTCCGTCAGAAAATTCTACTCCAAATTCAACAAGTCACAGCCCTCACAACCCCTGCCCCAATCTGGCCGAACTGAAACGGATGGACATAGCCCAGCAAAGACCCCGTCCTCCATTCTCCATGCCTCTCTGCCTGATAGACAGCCGGAAGGAGAGGACGGAACTGATTCCGAAGGGAGTTTTGTCATCTTCGGCCCTCGCGAGTATAGTTATCTACATCATGAGAGCAGCTCCGTCACTTATCCTTTCGGATCGGCATCGAGGTCACCAATAGCCTTTTTAAAATTCTTCTCCAAAGTTTCATTGCTTTCAGAGTGCCTTCATCCTCATCTCCTGACAGGGACACATCGATATCTTCTACAACGATCAGACCGCGTAAATATTTGGGACTCTTTGGACGAATTGCAAGATTCTTTCGCAAGAAACCCAATGTTGGTACCTTTTGGGGTATATAAAGCATAAAATGCCTTTATAATTCGTCTAATCCGCTTGAAGCGTTTATCTATCGCACTTAAAGAAGTAGGTGCGATAGATGAGTGAGGGAGCGGGGACGAATGAATTGCGGAGTACATTCATTTACCCGAGAGGAATCTCCCCGTATAGCTTCTTTAACCGATCCTGGGAAAATAAACGAGTGGCAAATGGACTTTAAAAGATGAATGTAAACAATTTATTACGCATCCTAACTGAACTGTTGCTCTAGTCCATTTATCTCACATTTGAAACATATTCAG
>JACMIF010000662.1:22406-33926 GCA_014805445.1 Diplogasteroides magnus | reverse complement strand
AAAAACGGAATTAGACAAACTTCCAGAACTAAATTTTCTTCTATTGAAGTCCTCTTTCGATATTGGTACTAAAAAGTGGGGGTCATGTCACTGACTGAATGTCCGTTTTTGACATAGCTGAAAAATCGAGAAAGTGTAAACTGACCAGAAAGATCGTTACTAGGGTGGGTAGAGTCGGCAGTCGGCACACGCATCTTTCTAATTTACATTACGAGACTCGATTGATGTTTACGAGACTCGTTTCAAACGAGACACGCGCCGTCTAATTTCATTCCCAGCGGTCGTCTCTGCGAAGTGAGAGACGGCAGGGCATTGAAGACGAAGAGGCGAAATGAAATCGTCCAGGTTATCCAAACCATTCGAGTCTCGCGAGTTATGCAAAATCCATACGAGTCTCGACTGCCGGTGCCGACTCGACCTTCTCTAGTACGAATGTGGGAAAACCAAATTGATATTCCGAGTACACACACTCCATGTGGTTGACGACTATGCGCTCTCAAATTTGCGTACTATTTCGTCGTTTCTCTGACAATTAGCCATGATTTTGAGTAGGTTTCACTCTCAACATATAAGACTGTCAAAACCAAAAAAACCTCAAACCCTGATCCAATCCGTCGTGTAATTTCACAAGTTGGTAGAGAGCCAATTCGATAAATCCACAAGTTGGCTAATAGCCTTTTGTGACTACATAATGGTTATTAGCCAACATGTGGATTCATTGAATTGGCTCTCGACCAACTTGTGAAATTGACACGACGGATTGGTTATGATCCGGGTTTGAGGTTTTTGTAGAATTGACAGTCTTATATAGAGGCTGACTTTCAACTCCGTTTACCACTATAATACACAATCATCTACTTCGTGAGACATCTTATAGTGAGCAGTCGGGTGAAAGACAAGCGCGCCATGGTCGTTTGCGCCTTATTGGTGAAATGAACTGATGCGCCATCGTTGACGTCACTATGACGGCGCAAGTGACCACTTCACCATTATGGCGCAAGGGTCCTTGGCACAGTAGTCTTTCACCCAAGCAGACATAGCACTTTCTCTGTAGTCATTCAATGAAGATGGCCGGTAGTGTTATGGCGAATCCGTACCTTCTATACAGTCATCCTGTGTCTATCTCCTTCACCACTGTAATATTGACTGCTTCCCCAAAACATTGACTCGATACACCTCACCTTTCCCCGTATTCACCCCTTACTACTCCATTAGTACAACATCAGTGCAACTGTTGTAAAATTCTCCCCTTGAATGTCGCGGCTGTGCTGATTTCGAACGTTTTCTCGTCATCTTCGCTTTCCTCCGCGCGCATCACTTTCACTGCTCGTTTTCTCTGTTCTCTCTCCATTTTCCCTGCTCTCTAGCCACTCTGACCGCCTGCTTCTCTCGCTTTCACACGCTCTCTCACCACGACCGACTTTCATGACCGCACCGTTCCCCACTCTGCCCCTCTTTACCTCCCCCACTCTATCCATTCTCTGACTGTCTAAGTCTATATGAAAGGCACACTCTCTCGCCCAGGACAATACCCGGATTTCATCGTTCCTCCGCCTTTGATCTGTGTCTCCTCTTTCGAACCAGATCGAAAACAGTCAACCTCTGGGCCACGAATCATCACTCTTCTCGGACTTGTTGTGGCGGTTATTGGATTGGATTTACTGCAATTAACGCGCTGTATCTGACTTGTATAGTTGCTGTTGTACACACACAGTTGCACCCTACACACAGAAAAATTACTACCGATCTGTTGGTGTATAGTTAGTATGCGAGATCAATTAAGATATATAACATTGATATATAGCGTCCGTGAAACATAACTAATCTTGGATACAAACTGCCAGCCCTAGTGGATGCTACTGTTGAAAGGTAGTATCAAGAGCCAAACTGCCTCATATAAATAAATCGGTAGTACTTATTCTGGTTGTACTAAGCACCTTCGTGCCGAGTTTTTTTTCTCCACCTCGTAAATAATGATCGTGAACGACCGATAAGCCTCTGTAATAGAGCCTCTTAGAGTCCATTTCAATCAAGTATCTATGTTATCGCTATTATTTATTATGCATCCTATCTGAACTGTTATTCCTAGTACACGTTTCACACCTGGATGCCACCCTGGTATCTCATTTTTACATGCTATTTCGTCGTTACGGTGTATGTTTCAGCTGTGAGATAAATAGATTGGAGTAACAGTTCAGTTAGGATGCGCAATAGAATAAGGCCGAAATTAAGGTTGGCAGCTTGAGTATGAAATCAACTATGTTTCACTGATCAGTAAGCCTTGACAGCTATAGTTTCGTGAAACATCCCCGTTTTCGTACCCAAGCTGTCAACCCTGGTCGAAATTCATCTGTAACATTCTCGAACCTACGGTGTTTACCACCCAACTTTCGCTATTTATCACGCGTCCCTTGATTCGCGCACGGTTTGCATGTGCAAGTGTCGCCACAACACGAATCGTGTCTTCCTCTTCCCTTCCTTCTCCATATTGCCATCTTTTCCATCTCCTCAGAGGTCGGCCCCCATGCCCAGAGAGACAACCGCTCAACAGAGAGGTATGGTGAGAAGTGGGCTCGGATTCCCCTCCCCCTCCTCCCACTTCTAACCCCCACTGCTGATATAACCTGTTGTGGCAACCGCCCCCGCCGGTCGTTTGTCAATGTTAAGGAACCATATCATTTTGAATTTATCGTTCCGCATGAATTTGGATAGTTCCGCGGGGCAGGTTCATGATAGAGCGCGAGCAACCCTCTCCTTCAAATGTAGGGCGAATAATGATGAATTGCGAACTGAACCGAGAAACTGAGAGAGGGGAGGAGGAGGGGGAGTCAGAGACCGTTCACCCTATTCATCTATTATCCCTCCATCGCTCATCCAATTCCCCCTTTCGTCTCGATTTCACTTTCCGCCGGTGTCTGACAAGCGCAAAATTGGGCTGAACCGGGAGAAACTGTTGGCTTTTGTTTGCTCATCAGAACGCTTCGCACTAGGGTGTCGCATACGGGTAATTATTGACAGCCGTTGATATCCTAGCCGTCTAACCATCATTTCTAGCGGTCGCCTATGCGAAGTGCGAGACATCCGCTAGGAATGTTGTTAGACGTCTGGCAGGTCAGTGACTGTCAACAATTACCCGAATGCGACACCCTACTTTACAGACCTCTTTTGAGCAAGTAATCATCAATACTGATATTTGTTATAGTTACGTTTCACGCTGAAGTGAATGCATTGTTCATGAGACAAGTTTTTGTTTTCAGTTCACTCGGGAAGAAAACAAAAAAATGCATTCTCTTGATGCCCTCGATCTATTTATGCTCATCCTTTCCCTCTCGCCATCACTTTCAATCTCCACCTAGACAAATTCTATCCGACATCTTGCGATAACAATTGTGATTTTCGAATAATGCCTCGAAATATAAGATTTGATTGGATCGCATCTCCATAATCATAATTAACTCAAGAAGCCAAATGTAAAATAATTATTGTTTTTGCGCATCAAAAAATCTAAGCAGGAACCTGTATATGCGAAAAAAATTCCGGTCCTTGGTCTCGCAGTGATATTTCAAATGCAGATACTTTCTCTTTACGCCAGAAAAAATAGTCCTTCTAATTTTTTGACAACGACTACCAGAGCGAAATGGATTTGGTCAATGCTTAGACATCTATTACTGCTGCGAAACACAAGCTAAAACGCACTACAACCGTGGTCTCCCCTAGAATAATAAATAATTATCTGAAAACATCTATTCATTATTTTGCAGCGGGAAAAAGCGAAAATTTTCTTGCTTCCTCAGCTTCTCATCAACATATTTGTCTCTAGCACCTTTTCAACCGTATCTTTTCCTCAACATCAGGGGTTTCTGGGACGCGATACCTCCATTTGTAAATTACGGTTATGAGGAATTTCAACAGACGCTGAGCGACTTCTTGCATGGATTACCACCCATGATACTGCGCGTGGTGGAGAAATGAAAAAATACTATTTATTATGCATCCTATCTGAACTGTTATTCCTAGTACGCGTCTTACACTAGGATGCCACCCTGGTCTCTCATTTTTACATGTTATTTCGTCGTTATGTTTCAACTGGGAGATATATAGACTAGAGCAACAGTTCGGTTAGGATGTAGGTCTCCCACCTGTATCGAGGAGGCCTTCACTCGAGTCGTAAACCTCGCGCAATCACTTCCTATTCCTTCCCAGCAATTTGTGGTAATAGCCTCAGTGAGTGTTCCTACTCCAGTGTTCTTGCGGTGGAGGACACTGGACAGTTTCTTACCGGTCACTCTCGCTGTTCTAACCAAAAGTACGACCCAAAGAGCCCAGAAAAAGTCAGTGAGGCCTTGAATTTTGCGCCATCATCGTCGTCATTTTCGCTGCGCAAACATCTATTTCACCTTTATGGTGTAAGTGCCCATGGCGCTGGTGTCTTTCGCTCTCGGCCAAAGCCACTGAATGCCCTTACAGCTCGGATCATATCATCTGGACTGGCTGTTAAAAAATCACGTTTTTACACTGAAATTTCCTTCAAGAGGTTGTCTCCCGGAGCGTCTGTCTCTACTTTCGATAGTCTGCCACTCCGCGGCGATTAGACGAAAGAAAAGCTTTTACCGATTTAAGAGCTCTAGTTGTCGCTAAATGTTTGTTAGACGAATCTATCAAGGGCGGTGGCGGTTCTTGACTCTTCCAAGCCATTTGCTCAATAGGATTGTCCATGTGGCCACCGCGGCGCGTTAGATAGATGGAGCATGTCCCTTTTAGTTCAAGGCCGGAACTTTGTGCCGTTTCCCCTCTCCCACCCTCTCCGTCTCTCGTCTGACCATTCACTCTAACTGTCTCTAGCATCCCTGTTTCTCTCGAATCGGCACACTCTCTCGCCCCGATCGCCTCAATCTCTGACCGTTTTTGGCTCGCACGTACCTATCCGGCTTCGTTAACATTTGTTTCTTATCGACAGATCTTCATTTTACTTCGATCGTACTGGGAAATTTACGGGGTAATTATGGCATTAGTTCGCTGACGGAAACCTAGGGAACGACTTTTTCGTAAGCGCGCACCTGTGAGTAATTCTCGGTCGCTCATCATAGACGACCGGTCGAATGAGGGCACAGACTAGAGTCGTCCTCTGTGGATACCTGTTAGGGGGATCCGTGGTTCGAGTCTGGTCATGGCGTCTATGTGCATTGACTACTGCTGCATTACTCTTGATAGTGGTCGTAACATTCGTTCGGAAAGTCAGGTTGTCCGGTTTCCGAAATCGACTTTCGCATTCATTTCATATGTCATTAGAGCGGAAAATTGCGGCAGAAATGATTTCTGGGCGTCGTTGCACTTTGACCGGCTATATATTTCGCTCAAACGATGCCGAAGTGTCTACCACACCATTCTGGCGCAAATTTTCACGTCGCAGTTGTTATTCGCGCGTTTCTAGGCGATTGTTTTCTCGGCGGTGAAAAGGCGATCGTTATGAGGACAATTATCCGAAGTGCAATTATCGGTGAAATCACCCCGAAAACATTTGCCAGTTTTTCGCGCACTTTGGCCATCTGCCGAATGGCAAAAGAATGCAGAGGGGGTGTCATGTGCCATTTGAAAGGGATATTTACTGCGGTTGTCCGTTCCACCATTCTTTCTGCAGAAGAAATTGCGATCATAACAGATCAGTGTTGTGTTTTGTGCGATAACTCGGACAAAACTTTTTTTTCATAGAAATGTCCGCCATAAAGGTGAAATGGACAGATGCACCATAGTTATCGGCGTTGTCGCATCTGTCCATTTCACTCTTATGACGTAAATGTCAACGGCACACTGGTCTTTCGCCCGTTTTGCGCGCTTTGAAAATGAAAAATACGTGTGTATTTCACTACGCGAGTGATCATGTTTCCGCAGAAAGGGCAATATCGTTGGCACAAAATAACCACACACGCACACTGTGCCAATGTCCATGACAATTTTCGAATATCCTTCTGGATTCCGGATTTACTCCCCCAAATGTTTTCCTGACCGAACACTGATCGTGATTTTTTTCTCGCTGTGCGCATTGTTTGGAGACTTTGAATATTTTCCACGATGACATTATTTCTATGCTAGGATCGAGTAGGAAAAGCTACATAGGAACTGTCGTGTGACAGTTCCTATGTAGCGCGTTACCTATCACATGCAAGTAAATCTTGTTGTGCTCGGTGTGGGTTCGATTGATAAAAAGTCGCTGTGAATGAGGTGAGAGAAACGCATACCTTCTGTAATGACAAACACTTTGGGAACGTGACAGTTAGTGATTCAAAAACGGTAGTAGAGTGCATTCGTCTGTTGTCTGATTCAAGAGGAGCTGTTGTCTATCGCATGAATGAGACAACCGCTCTTTCTGAACTAAACGACAGACGAATATACTCTACTACCGTTTTAGAGACAGTTTGATCAGATGATGAAATCAATTATCATCTTGTAGCAGTGAATCTAACCAACTTCCTTGTTGGATAGAAGATACCATAATTTCACGTGACAGATATTTCAAGAAACGATTGAATGCGCACAACTTAGCAAAATGTAATGATCTTGAGTGATCTTGTCCAAAAATAATACATTTTCAATTATATCCTATGTTCACCACTTAGTCCAGCATGAAATTACTTCGGAGGTTGATTGATCAACACCTTGACAATGGCGTAACAGTATCGAAATGTTCTGGTGTGCCCTGAATTCACTTGTTCATGTGCCCATTAGGGTTTCTAAATCAATAGTAAAGTGCATTTCTCACTCGTCTAATCCACTCGTAGCGGTTGTCTATTGCTCGCAGAGATGACCGCTCTGCGGAGAATATACGAATGGTGAATGCACTTTACTATTGATTTAGAAACCCTAGTGCCCATTTCACCGTAATGGCACAAGCAACCATGACGCATTGATATACGGACCATAGTCACAAGCTCCTTGGAATCACTAATCAAATCCAGTTTTATCACCTCCTCGTGCTATCAGCAGTACATCATATGATGTAGAAGTTATCGAGCGATTGAAAGTTAGGTGCGATATTTGCGCCATGACGATTAGTTATGTCAATTGGCGGCAAATGCGCACTTACCTGTCTACCATTATGGCCCGAATTTTCAGGTGTACGGTATCCTAGATATTTGCGTTATAATTGTGAAAAGTTATGGAGCTCTCATCTTGCAGCCAATAATCACTAGGGCGCAAATGTCCATGCCTCTCTTCACCGTGTTATTCGCACTATCATAAGAAGTAGCAATGATTGTGTGCGCGTGAATCTGTGGTGTGTGTAAACCTGATTCAGTCATTGATGAGATGGTTGGATTGAAACCGAGAGAGCAGGTTTCCCCCTTCCCCCCTACATCGTCCCCTATTCCCATCTTCTTCTTCTTCTTATTCTCCTTCTTCTTATTCCCTTGACGATAAGTCGAAAATAGACCTCATTTGAGCGTCGATCGCGATTAATTACTGTTTAAATATTTTCGCATGTGTTTCACCATCTAATTATTTGAAATATTTTACTCTCGCTCAGTTCTTATTATCATTTACTGGCTTTAAAATACGATTACTGCGATCAGGGATGTTCTTCTAGATCGGGCTTGGCAGTCATACCATCGACGGATGAAAAAGGGCTAAATTCCCGACTACCAAGTATAGGTTCACGGCGCTGTTGCCTTAACGCCTCATAGACAACCACGCTGCGGGTAGGAATGACGAAAAATTTACCGATCTGGAACGATACTATTTGCCAAGTTCATCTTTAACCCTCCCCCCCCCCTAGAAAGTGGTCTAGATCCCCTTAGTTCGAGGAAGTAGTTGAGTGTTCCGTGATAGCCTCTCTCTAAGGAGGAAACAGTTCGAAGCATATATCCCCCATTCTCTTAGAGGGGCTACTATTGACTCACTTTGGTCAGATAGCCGGACAGACCGTCTAGGGACGAGGGGATTTGTAGAGGGGGCAAAGACGCAGAGGACGAGGGATTACGAAATCGGGGAGAGCGCAGAGAAAGAGAGCGGGGCTAGAGTCAATAGATCAGGGAGAGAGGGCAGGGGGTAAGAGGGTGATGAGAGATAAGGGATTTGGAGAGAGGTTAGAGACGCAGAGAGTGGGCATAGACAATGGGAAGAAGAGAGAGTAGACGGTGATTGTGATCTCTTGGCTGCTTGCTCCTCGAGAGCCTCTCTTCCTTTCTTGGCGAACTCTTCTCTTTTTTGGATAATCCACAATCTGATCCGAACGGAGTTGACCTTCCTTTGATGGGTTGCAAAATGGGTAGTAAAGTGCATTTTTCATTCGTCTAGTTCATATGGATCGGTTGTCTATGAAAAACCGCCCCGAGGAGTCAGCCGAATGAGAAATACACTGTACTATTTGGAGACCATAGCCTCTAGTTCGTTCATTTGAATTGCGCTTGTATTTCTTAGTCCAGAAATTGTATAATTAAATTTTCGGGTATGCATCAGCAACATCATTTCATGGTGAAAATTCACGATTGTTGATCCTTTCCAGATTGCGAGTTCAATCTTTTGTATCAACATTGCATTACTAAAGTCCTGTCATTGTAGGTATACTCGATAAAATATGAAGTCTCTAAAGTCGAGGATCACATAATATCATGCTGTCTAGTTAGAGACATCATTCACAATGATTAACGTGCATTGCTCATGGGATTTTCTTTCTCGGTCGTATGCTCTTTTCCATCCCTCATTTTCTCCAACTCCTCCAATCTCTCACTTCCCCATAGTTAACGCAACATCGCAACTGACAGCTGCTGGTGTGAACGCACAAAGGACTATTTTTCATGTTCCATGTCTTTCCAAGTTCCGACCTACTCTGTTTATCCGCCGTTATCCGACACTTGTGTCTTTGTCTCAGTGCCGATATGTCGAAAGGGCACGTAGGCATAAGTAGTTGAACTGCCAACCACATAGTGTGACCGGTGCGAACAAAACGTGTTCCGGGAGCAGCTGCTAACCATCGTAAGTTCCAGAATCAACCGCCCATTTCCACCGCAGCGAAGTTCGATTGTCCAACAATTCATACTCTTCTATGCTCTCTCCCCACATCTAAAGATACCCTCCCTCCCCTCCCTTCCCTGACCATTCGACGGCCCCCAACAAACATCTTTCTTCCCCCCAAATCACCATCTATCGCTCTCTCTACCCACTCTCTTTCTCCGGACCGCAGCCGCTCCTTTCTTGTTTAGATTAGGTAATAAGGCGTATTTGCGCACCAACGAACATTTAGGCCTCTGCGCCGATCGAGTGACACCCAAACGGGGCGGCAAACGGGTCACTCGAACGGGGCAAGGTCCCCGTTTGAGGGCATCCCAGACGTTATCCGCGGTATCGGCATGATGCATCTGTGAGATTGCGCGACATATCAGCGTCATTAATTGCGGCCTCAAGCAGTGTGGCGTAATAACATGATATTATGCATACCGCGCGTGTGCTTTTAATGGGCAAATGGGATATCTCAATACTATTTGATCTCAGTTAATGGTCACAGCCATTCATAGAGCATTTATAATGGACCGCGAGAAATTTGTCAGAAATTATTTCATTCCTCGTCGTCATATTTGATCATATGTCGCACATCGCATGTATCCGATCTTCTGTATGTTCATAGTGCTCGCATTCCCGATAGGATCAGTAAATCAATCGATAATCAGTAATTCCATCAATAATTCCTATTGCAGCTAAGCTCGTGGGTGGTCCGACTAAACAGCGGAACTACCACTTTTCTTCCTTTTACTAATCTACTCCGCCACCTCCACCCTCATCCCATGTGCCAAGATGCTTCAATGGAGTAGATCGACGACTCGGCTGAAATGGCCCCTGGCTACCGTAATCCTCGCCTTCCTGCTGGGAGACGCCGAGCCCGTGAACATTGTTAATTTCCCTAGAGGTGAGACTTCGGCAATTGGTTATGTTTCACAGAGGACATGTCTTCAAATCTATAGTTGGCTTGAAACATAATCCAACAAGTAGTCAAACTGTCCGGAGTCCAGTGTGAATAGTGTAGTCGGTATCGAAATCTGTGCGATCTTCCATCCTTTACCGTTGCAATCGTTGCGCAATGACCTTGTGCTACTTCCCGCAGGCTGGGATAACTCTACCAAATGCACTTCTAGCACTTCTTATCATGACAAATCACTCTTTCATCGTCTTTTGTCTCTCCAGAACAGTTATCTCTTATCCATAGAGCACAAAGCTCACCGGAGGGTCTTGACACGAGATAAATGCCCTGATCAAAGTTGTAATGACCTCCCCACAAGTACATCGTCCGGGGTGAACTGTGCGAACCATCGACGCTTTTTTCGAAAGGGACGTCATTTTTGTGCTTCCGAGGGATCGGCCCCCATGCTGCTTAGGCTCTGAAGGGGGGGGGGGGCGAGAGATCAGGCGTTTGATAGAGAGATCAGAGAAACATACAGAGTGATAGAAAACGACTCGCCCTCAGGGGTCAACACAAAGACTGTCTCGTTTCTCTGACCGTCTCTCGTCTTCGCACGCTCTCTCGCCGGCTACGCTAAACTGAGAAAGTCACAAATAGAGACAATTGATGAGGACGAAATTCTCGCTCTATCACGGACTTGCACACAGAGTGTTTGTTAAAGACCACAAGTCTGGAATGAGGAAAATCTAACGGAACACTAAAATCGATTTTCAGGACCTCCAGCATTCCACGGACCGCCAAGAGTGCTTACAGTAAACCCAGGAGGAGTATCGGCGACTGCAGGTAGTGGTGTGGATTGGAATAGAGCAGAAAGCCAAAGTGCACTCTTTTTAGGACACGAAGCGACGGTGACGTGCGCAGACACCGACTTCCGCTGCAGCGACGGCAAGTGCATCCGGTCGGAGTGGCGGTGAGAGTTACCGTCATCTTGGTTCAGTGTTTTGGCGCAATTTCCAAATTGAAGTCAAGGTGTAATTTCCAAATTACGTCGTTTTTGCAGGTGCGACGGCTCCGGCGACTGCCCTGGAGGCGAGGACGAGAAGGACTGTCGTAAGTGTGCTCTATCCTTGTTAGCAAATGAACTCGAGTAGGTGCATTCTATGGTTGGCAGTTTGACTGCTTTATGGTTATGCTTCAAAGCCTCTATATATTTGAAGAAATACTTCCTGTGAAACATAACAAATAAAGAAGTCAAATAGCCAATCCTACTGCATACCTTATTGGGCGACATTTATGCCATAATTGCACTGCTGTCGCGATTTGATGTCCCTTTTCACTATCGTGGTGCAAGTGTCGCTCATCTTTCATCATATAGGACAAAGCAGTATATCACCATGTGACTACTAGTGATGGGAAGAGCACAGTCACTGATCTTAGAGAGACGACCCTTATGGAGAAAGAGAATGAGAGAAATGAGTAATCAAAACATACGAAGAGCAGGTTTTCTTCTTGTCAGAGAGAGAATGGGGGGGGGGGGGTATGGAGCCATTGTGAAATGTTTTGAACTGCTAAAACAGCCCATCAGGGGTTGTGTTTTGGGTGGCGCGGCGGGGTTCAATTATCTAGGGGGTAAA
>JACMIF010000662.1:0-13985 GCA_014805445.1 Diplogasteroides magnus | reverse complement strand
CCGTCTGGCTGGCTACAATTTACCGTTGAGATCTTCGAGGTAGCTCTTTTGCCCGAGCCAGGGCGACTCTAAATGTTCCGAAGAGGGGAAAAAGCGCGCCGCGGCGCGTTATTGCGAAAGAGGCTGGTGATGGTGGCAGCTAGTGAGGTCTTGTGTGGGGAGTCTATGATAATTATGGGCAATGGCCAATATCAGGTTGCACGAAGATAATTTATGTGAAATGAATATACGACAGAACTTGTGGGCCAACCTAATATCTCTCGTTAATTGCCTAATCTGGTTATTTTTCACGTTTATTTTAAATAAGCTGCAGATTCTTCTGCCCAGTCCTGTTACAATCTGCATTCCATATTCTGACGTGCCCTATAATAATGAATGTTAAAATTCCAGGCTACCTGCCTCGCCATGTCAATCGATAATCCTTGCGCGAATGCTGATTGCCAGGGCATGTGCATTCTGTCAAAGGACGCTGGAGGATTTGGAGTCGGGTAAGCACGTCATTTGCTATTATTCAGTTTATGTTACACATTTTTCTCAATTCAATTTTAGAGCTAACCTTTATCGTCTTAGTAGTTAATTACCTCGTTGTCCTTGTTCAGCGATTCTTCTCAAATGGGGTTCACTATTTTCATTAGAGACCATGAATTGACTCAGATATTGACAGCCGTTCATTTTTAACCGTCTAACATTCATTCCTAGCGGTCGTCGCTTCCTTCGCAGCGACTATCGCTAGGAATGAATTTAGACGGCTAGAAATGAATGGCTGTCAATATCTGAGTCAATTCATGGTCTCTAATTTTCATGCGGATATTTTTCGTTGCTTATCTAAGAAACAGAATCCGAAAAGAATGCTCGCATTGCAATATCTCGATGATATCAATAGTCTGAAGCATACAATTTCCAGATACAAATGCGCTTGTCCAATCGGTCAGAAGCTCGTCGACGGAAAGAGATGCGAGGAGGCCACGGACTATCTCGTGTTCTCTAGCAACAAGGTGAGTCTTATTCTCAGTTTCTTTTTACAATAGTGAAGCTCTTCCACATTAAGAGTGAATGTTCTAGATTTCAACAACTTTGGGGAACACTGATGGGGAATATTTTCCAAAAATATAGCAAAATTTACAAATTGATTCAGGTCGTGCGTGGATTCTTCCCCGACATTGCACAGCCCGCGCTTGCCGAGGCCGTCCTGCCCATCTCCCCAATCTCTCAGAGGAGAATCGGAATGTACTTCGAGGTAAATTATGAAAATGGTTGATGAGTAACATCTTATGGCACATAGGCTATGGGAACTGCTGCGTAGGTACGTCCTCATGAGATCCTGAGTGATAAATTTGCTGTTATGACTTGAATGTCTATCATGGGGTTCTGAAGAGACTGTTTATGGTATTCACATCCATTATTGTAGGTGGAGTGTGACGTACACGGAGGCACGTTCTTCTATGCCGATATCATGGATAACACCGTGTACAGGTAGGGCGAATATATGAGTTTCACATGCACAATTTACCCATCATACTGATCGTCCGGAAAAATGGATTCGATGATATCATAAAAATATCGAATAATTATTTTCAAGAATTTCGCTTCAATGCCTGTAGTTCGCAACGGATATGTACCTGAGGAGCAATAGAACATGAGGTCGTTCCAGAGTGAAGCCCGATGGCGAGGGTTCAGCGCCCGTTCTAGTCACCCACAACGACGGACTCGTCTCCATGAGCTTCGACTGGATCGCCAAGCAACTGTATTACGTGGATAACATCAGGAACAGTCTGGAAGTGAGTGCCACTCGACGCCAAGTATATTTTCAAAGTATTTTTCGATTCGAAAAGTCATGATATTTCTGAAACAGCTATTTGTGACAATGGTGAAACGCATCTTTTCGTTAATTCCATTCACGTTCCGTTGAAGTTCAACCGATGACGACTTCTTTCCAGGTCGTCAAGATCTCCGACGAGGGACTCATCCATCCGGATCAACTCGTGCACAGGAAACTGATCTCTGGACTGTCCGACCCTGTGTCCGTCGTGATACATCCATTCAAGGTTAGCAGGGACGGAAAGAACATTCTAATCTCAGCACATTATGCTGTGAAACAAATATTCTCAAATCAGCTAGTTATTCAATAGCAGACCAGGAGGAAGCATATTCGCGTATTGTTTTGGGATCAACGAAACAATTTGTTCAGGGTCTGCTCTTCTACGCGGAGGCGCATCGCCCTGCCAAGATCACAAGGTGCTTCATCGACGGAACCAACTGCGAGGTGAAAATTTTCTCATAGGATAGTTTCGCAATTGCGCAATAGTGGCGAAACGAACGATTACGATGCAAATATGCATTTTACACTGCTATCTTTCGCCGGATTTTTAAAATTTTTTTCCATGCTGTTCCTGGACTGAAGCATTTCAAAACACGAGATTACGCGTATATAAATATAATGAAACTTATGTTGCTCAGTAGAAATCAATTTGTAAACGAACCAATTCAAGGTCATTCGCAACTCGACCATCGGCCGACCTTCCGAACTCGCAATCGACTTCGCCGCTAACAGAATCTGCTTCGGAGACACGCTTCTGAAGGTATGGAAAATATTTAACAGACTTGGTTTTCTAATTATAAAACGAACGAAACCGATCTATGTTTCAAAATCGCTTTTTTATATTCTTTCTAGTCTGAATTATATTTTTAGCCATTTGGTGAACAGTATTACACAAAATATAAGAAATCGTAACAGTGAGTTTACAGAGCATCTCATGCATGGACTTCGACGGCAGCAAACTGGAGACGATCCCGATCGAGGTGCCACCCATACCAGTGGCCATCACACTTATGGGAGATGATCTCTACTACGTCCACCAGAGACCATACTCCATCAGAAAGGTAACCGATCGATAATCATTAAGGTGAAAGACAGGAGCACCATTGACATTTGCGCAATAATGATGAAATGGACATTTGCGCCGTCATTATCGGCATTCTCACGGCGCAAGTTTTCATTTCGCCAGTATGGCACAAAAGTCCATGGCGCTCTTGATTGACTCTATGCATATTTCAAGTCACACAAGATATTTTTTTCAATTTTTCCTGTTTGCATGCAGACAAAACTATCATCTTCAACAGCGATACATGTTACGATATGACTGTAGCATAACTGAAAAGTGTATGGAGTAAAATTAAATACGATTTATTCTAGGTCAACAAGCGAACTGGAGGCAGCCCCAAAATCGTCCGCTCGTTCACCGGAGAAGACAGGAGCGTCTTCTCTCTCAAGGGTACGGGAAATAATAATTTTAAAAACTTACACTCAACTTTTTCGCAAACATTGAGTCAAAATGATCAATAAACACAACTATATGTTTCATTGCCTTCACATAAGAGTTGAGAATACAATTTTGCTTGATTTTGTCAGCGTTCCTTACCAAAATCAATATATTACATAAAAAATTATATTTCAGCCTGCACGGCTTCCAACCAGCCCATCCCCGACACGCCCGTCGACCACCCATGCCACTCATCAAACTGCAACCAGCTGTGCTTTGCTGTGCCTAATGGTAAGCGCAATCAATTGATATTTTGTATCTTACGGTATTCAATTAATAGTTAACCGATTTGGTCCTTTGAAATTACGGTAATCACATCAATCAATGCCTTCAGGCTCCGGCAGCAACGACGCGCCCACTCTCGTCAAGAAGTGCGCATGCAGACAAGGTATACTGTAGCAGACGACCGATCGATATATTGATTTTCCAGGCTTCAAGATCAATACTTCCAACGAGAAATCTTGCCAGAAGGACCCCAGTGAGCAGGTGTGCATTTCTTGTATTCAATGTCTTTCTCTGTTTTGATCACAAAAATAGTTGTTTCGTTCGGTTATAGACTTTTATCGGTCGTGAATCAATCGATAATTCAATCAATAACTGGTTGTTTTTGCAGGAGGAAACCCTCTGCACCAGCAACACGACGCAATTCTCGTGCAAGAATGGCAGATGCATCCCGAACGAATGGAAGGTTTGATTGATCTTAATTTTCCACCACAAGTGACTCTGTTATTGCTGAACTACATTTGCACGCTATTTTTGAAAGGGCTGAAACTTATCATTATTTGCTCAAAATCAGCCGTAGATCTTCCCTACTACGAGCGCAAAATATTAAAATATGGCAAAACAAAATAGAAATTTCAGTGCGACGGTGAAGATGACTGTCTTGACATGTCGGATGAATTGGATGAAGAAGGAAAGAAGTGCTTCGAAGAGGTGATTTTGAAATTCTCCAAGCATTGTAACTTCACAACGTTGAATAGAGAGCCTATGTTTCATCGGTTAAATGAAATCAGAATCAATGATTTTTTAGTGATTTCTCCTCCTTAGCCTAATCAAAATATAATAAAGCTTAGGTGATATCAATAAACTCAGTCTTAAAAAATTAAACAATTGATAAAAATTTCAGAAACCCTGTGCCGAGAACACTATCCGCTGTGAGAACACGAAGAAGTGCATTCCTGCACAGTACGGATGCGATGGGGACAATGACTGCGGAGACTACTCGGATGAGGATATCAAGGTAGAGCATTAGGGGTTCTAAAACGGTAATAAAGTGCATTTCTCATTCGTCTAATCTCATCGGAGCGGTTGTCTAACATTAAGATGGATAGACAGCCGCTCCTAGTGGATTAGACGAATGAGAAATGCACTTTATTACCGTTTTGGAACTCCTGTACAGCACCACAAGGAGACATTATTATTCACTATAGTAACACAGAAATTGTGTGGCTCTAGCGTCTAATTACACGCGAGCATAACATATAGATTTTTTTGGTTAAATTCAAGATTAGCTCCTGTGTTAAAACGTATTCTTCTCAGCGAAACACCAATAAATTACGGGATCAACCCCATTTGCGCACAGACATTTGCGCACCGGGACATTTGCGCACAGGGACATTTGCGCACAACTAGCCATAACTCTTTCAGTTTTCATTTTCACGATTCGCTTCGAATAGAAAAGTTGCTAGTTTAGACGAAACCAGCAATTTTCCTGTTGGTTGCAAATCATGAAACTGAAAATTGAAAGAGTTATGGGTTGTGCGCAAATGTCTGTGCGCAAATGGGTTGATCCCTAAATTACTTGTAAAAGATAAAAATAGCCTCAATTCTTTCAGTACTGCAAGGACGGCTCCACGCCCCAATGCGGTGCGAAGAAGTTCCAGTGCGACAACCACAGATGCATCCCCGAACAGGTCAAGAGATTATTGACTACGGCTTATGACGTCATCAAGAAAATTCCGGACTTTCGATGATTAGCAACTTCCTCTAAACGCCGCAATTTCAGTGGAAGTGCGACTCGGACAATGACTGTGGCGACGGATCCGATGAGAAGCTCGAGACCTGCGCGAACGCGACTTGTGCTGCCAATCAGGTACTGCATTTTTCGAGTCCGGCAAAAACCGTGATTCCGGTATATTGATAAAAAAACGTAATTTCTAGTTCTCCTGTGCTAACGGACGCTGTGTGCCCATCTACTGGCTGTGCGACGGTGACAATGACTGTTATGACGGAACGGACGAAGATAAGGTGCGAGAGTTTGAATTGCGTCAACTGAATAATGGACTGGCGCGCATATCCATCGTACCAATATGGCGCAAATTACCATTACTTGCCTATTCTTAGTATATTTTTTGAAAGTGAGATCTGTTCAACTTATCAGTATTTTTCAAATATTACCAGTATATTCACTCATGCTGTTGCATATTCCAAAGAGTGCGCGTACAAATTGTATTTGCTTAAAAAGTCTGATATGTTTCTGGTATAGTAATTGAGGAAAGGGATGTAAAACGTTGTGATTGTTTCCTCCGTTCGAAATCAAAACAAACAAGAAATGAATGAATGATAGTTGGCTAATGAATAATATGACGTCATCAATCGATATTCAGGAGCGCTGTCCATCTGTCCAATGCCGTGCAGACCAATATCGCTGTGCCGATGGCAGACAGTGTATCTCCCTCCGCAACCACTGCGATGGACAGAACGACTGCAATGACGGATCGGATGAGGATTCGTGTCTCGTACAGGTATTTCATAATTGATATTTCGTAATCCTATGACGTCATCAATCGATAATTAATCAACATGGATCTTCAGGCTGGCTCCTGCACGAGCGAGCAATTCCAGTGCGTCACCAGCGGCGTCTGCATTCCTAAGCTGTGGAAGTGCGACGGACAGAAGGTTTGAATTTAGCGCCTTAAATTCCCCGCGCGAATTTGAATCTTAAAGGACTGCGACGATGGTTCGGACGAGCCCTCCTCTGGCTGTGCTGTAACCACGTGCAAGGCTGACCAGTTCCGATGCAAGAGTGGACGTTGCATCCAGAATGTGAGGGGTTTGAATGATCCGGCGTCTCGACTGGAAGATTACGGTATGGCGGGAATTCAAACGGTTGGTTTTCAGTCCTGGAAATGCGACGGAGAGAAGGATTGCGGTGACGGATCCGATGAGATGGATTGCAACGCCAGCCAGCTGGGAGTGCTCTGCCCCTTCGATCATGTGCGTTTCACATCCAAGTCTTAGTGATAAAAGGAAATGTTTTTCAATGCGTTCGGGTCTGGCGAATCTTAAAAATATAAAACGGCGTAAATGTACATATGTTCTACCTCTATTATGCACCTTTCATGGCGAAAATGGAACGGGCTCTAATATTTTGTTCAGTGGAACTGCCAACACTCCGAGGTGTGCATCCCCTTGCACCAGCTCTGCGATGGAAAGGAACACTGCCCGGGTGGAACGGACGAGGGAGGACGGTCAGTTCGGGTTCAAAGGAAACTGTGCCATGAACTTTACGTCATAATGGTGAAATGGACAGTGGCGCCATGCCTGACGACATTCTCATGCGCATTTCACTATAATGGCGCAAGTGTCCACGGCGCCCTTGTCTATCAGGCTGTTAGTTATCTAGTACGTCAATTCGAACATCCGCACTATAATGACTAAACATTTTTACGAAAATTTAAGTCAAATTATTACATTCTTTTAAAATCCCTCAAATGAGACGAAGAAAGCGGCTTTCATGATGCGAGCAAACAATAAGACCACCGTGAAACATACAATTATTATTCATACAAAAAAGCATTTTCAGTTGCACCCGCGATCTCTGCTCCGCGGACCGTGCTGGCTGTCAGTTCAAGTGCCACAACTCGCCCGAAGGACCCGTGTGCACCTGTCCCTTTGGAGAGAAGGTATGATAGTCAATGCACCTACGCAGCCAATCCAACATGATACTCAGCCAACCCACAGCCAACCCATTTAAGGTCACGAACAACACGCACTGCGAGCCGCTGAACGAGTGTCTGGATCCCAGGACCTGCTCACAGAGGTGGGGTGATACTCAGTCAAATGTTACTCTCTAAAGCGGAATTGTGATACGCAGAAAAATGATACTCAGCCAATCTACGCAGCGAATGTTCAGGTGTACTGATGAGAAACACGGCTTCACGTGCACTTGCGACGACGAATACACACTAGCTCCAGATAAGAAGACGTGCAGGGTGTGTTTTCATTTTTAAAGATCCATATAGGACCTTTTAGCCGTGACAATTAATTTTCAATCTATTTGTTGAAAAAATTGAGTATGAAACGTGTTCGTATTCTCAAATTGTCAATTGTTATCAATAATATTAAATCACATATCAATGTCCTCTGCGTCAACACTAATACGCATTCCTATGATCTCCATACATATTGAACAAGAAACATATTCAGGTCACCGACGGAAAGAAGGAGATGAGGATCTACGTGTCGAACAGGAACAGGTTTGTTGTGTTCATTAATCCGTAATATTCTGCTCAAAAAGAGGAAATCATTGGTTGAAGACCTTCGTGTACTTACATTAAAAACCATTAAAGTTAGATTGTGGTTTATAAATGGAAAGATTTTTTTTTAATTTCAGAATCTACTGGAGCGACGCTCATCTTGATAATTGGCGAACGTTCGCGGCTCCTGTTGAGAACGCTATTGCTATAGCCTGGGACAGTGTGGAGGACAGGATCTACTGGTATAAATTGGCGTTTCTACACAGGCAGAAAATAGCATTTCTCATTCGTTTAATGCACTCGCAGCGGTTGTCTATTAGCCGAAGACACAATAGTGAAGAGTTGACCAGACGAATGAGAAGTACACTTTACTGCCGATTTGAAACCCCAGTACGAATAAGTCGTTCCATTCGACACTGAAAGTTTACAACCTTTCGCTAATTCCAGGTCGGACATCCGCGAGAAGAAGATCTTCTCCGCCTCGCAGAACGGAACGAACGTCACCGTGTTCGTTGGAGAGGTAGGAATTGTTTGCGGAACGATATATTCCGCGGAATCGGAAACAATGGAGGAACGATAAATTTCAGGGACTCGACATTACTGAAGGCATAGCTCTGGATTGGGTGGGCAGGAACCTCTACTGGGTGGACTCCAGTCTCAATACCATTGAGGTTGTTATTTTTATATTTTCAAAAGAGATGGCGAAGTGCGATTGGAAAAATCGAACTGGAACTTCATATAAGACTTGTGTGAAAAATATTTGTCAGATTATATTTGGGTATGGCCGGTAGCTACGGATACGAAAGGTAACGTACCCAGAAGCACTTTGGACAAGCAGGGTTGCGTAGTCCTAATAGCAGACGGCCTTACCGGTGAGCCAAACATAGCGTTATCGCTTGACGTGGCAGCACCGTTCACCTTTTTATATTTGGGTTTGGTTAATATTGATTGCATACCAATCGATTCTTCTCAGGTCGCCGCCCTGGACAACCCATCAGCACGCACAGTACTCCTCCACGAGAATGTCGACCAGCCGAGAGGTGAGGAAACATTTTCCTTTTCTGTTATATACTAATTCACAACAATGGCTGGAACATTTACAATTACCTAATTTCAGGCATCGCCGTCGATCCACGAAAGGCATTGCTCTTCTGGACTGATTGGGGACAGGTTATTATTTTTAATTTATTTTTTATTGGCAAAGACTGTCAGTCACTGGTTACAACTGCCTCCATCGTGATATTATGTCTATGAAACATAAAAACATGGATGAACATGGAATATTGGAACTTTCGCCTATTTAGAACCCTCGAATCGAGCGAGCCAACATGGACGGTTCGAACAGAATGACCATTGTTACGACCAAGATCTACTGGCCCAACACGATTGCATTGGATTTCACTACTGATCGGTAAGAGGAAATGCATAATCCTTACGAAAGTAGAGCACGATCGGATCCTCTAATCGAATAGTATTAAATTTATGGTGTGATGCATAACTGGAAACACACATGAGGGATGTAAAATGTATTTGCTATCGGAACTTCTAATCAGATGGGACCAAATTGATGGTGAACTGGCATTTCAGTGTCTACTTCGCCGACTCCAAACTGGACTACATCGACTTTGTCAACTACGATGGAACAGGTACATTTTTATTATAAATTGACTCTCTGGCTATTTGACTTCATAAAGCGATTTTATTTTCTACTCAATAATTCAGCGATACCGAAAACAGTATTTGTCGCCACGTTAAAATGTGCGCATGAAACATATGTATAACAATGACAAATTTTCAAACATTTAGGTAGAACACAGGTCATCTCATCTCCCAAGTTCGTCCAGCATCCCCATGCGCTTGCCATCTTCGAGGAGTTCATGTACTACAGGTACCGTAATCTTCTTGTTCGCTTGGGCAAGTTGAGTTCACTTGGTCAAAACGAAAATTTCAGTGATCGTCGCCTTCAAAGGCTGCAAGTCTACGCTAAATATCCCAACGGTACTCTTGGATCGTATCCCTCGCACACCTTCAGCAAGGTACTGCTGTTTTACATTTACCGAATAATACCGTGATGTAGTGCCGAGAACATTTCTGATATTTTCTAAGATTTCAGCGCCTTAGGCTCTGGTAGTTTCAACTGTGTAGATCATTGGGTGCAGAATACCAGGGACCGAATTGTTTTGTCTTTCTGTCATTTACCAATACACACCGAGATGTGGTGACCAGTGCGTGAGCAGTTCTGTCATTTCCCTATTTCAGGCTCTTGGAGTGGCGGCCGTGCACAAGGCGCTGCAGCCTACAGTGAAGAACAACCCCTGCTCGGCCAAGCCCTGCTCCCACCTCTGCCTCCTCTCCGCCAACAATGTAATGTGCCGGTTTCTGTCCTTTGGGAAATCTCACCAAAGCACATCACTTACCGTAATCCATTGCAGGCATTCTCGTGCGCCTGTCCCATGGGTCGCAAATTGGATGGAATTGGAAAGTATGTATTTTTAAATAACCACAAAGCCGCTACCAAATCAAATATTTCTGGAGCTGGTTCATTTGTTAAGAGTGTGAAACGCATTTCAAAAGCGATATTGACTTGGGACAAAGTATTATATGAATATATTTTCTAAAACAATTTGAATGAAGCATAATTCTTAAAATTTCTTAGATGAATATCTCCAATATGAAACATATCCCAACCGGTTTTTGCAGAGCATGCGTGGCCGACGACAAGCCCTTCCTCCTTCTCATTCAGAAGACAAACGTGTTCGGCGTGCAGATGGACGCACCCAAGGTCATATTCTGCTCTTTCTCTAAACGCACCATTGACACTTACCGTAATCCTATGACATCGCACATTTTTTGGCATTCTAACCTACCGAAAAAGGCTTTTAAAAAAGGAGTTTGAGAGACTTGGTGACTAGAATTCCCATAGACGACATTTATGTTTTTATCAAAAAGTACCAAGGGCCACGCCATTTACTGTAATTCGTAGCATCATTATTATGAAACTTATTTGAAGCGTGTTTTGCAGAACAAGACCCCAGTGCTCGCCGGTCTCGTCCCCATGGCTGGACTCACCAATGCTTACGACGCGGCTTACGATGCAGCCGCCGAAGAGGTGAGGAGGTTTCTGTCGTTTGACAAATGACACCAAGATCAGACCACTTACCATAATCTTTAGATGTTTGTCCTCGAACACTCATCCAAGGCACGCTCACTCCCTGCGACAAGCTCGGATGCTGCGGTTAGTGCGCCATCCATTTTCCGATGTTTACCAATTAGCAAAAAGCATAAACTACCGTAATTCGTTTTTAGGTGTTCCGATGCCCCAATGGTGCTGCCAACCGCTCACTGGTTGTGAGGAATATGGTAAGATTTTTAAAATCCGATAAGTGCCGTCAACCAAAACATACACCGCAGATCTTCTATTACAGTGTGCCTGAAACATGTTTCGATGCAATTACATATTTATTTTACCTTTTCCCAAGTGACACCAAATCAAAACTACCGTAATCGGATCGTAATTCAGATGTCCGACGACCCGTACGCACTCGCCTTCGACTGGAACGGCCGTAATCTGTACATCGCAAATAAGGTGGGAATTTTTCGTTCCATATGTATTTCATTGTTCCGTTTGAATGGGGATTTCATATTTTTGATAAACTTACGAAACATGAAATATTTACATTTTCTTGCAGGTCTCGCAGACAATCGAAGTCGTGCGCACTGCTGGCACTGCGGTATGCGATTTTCTTTCTCAACTGTGTCCATGATACCGTTAAACGCGGGAACAATTTCCACTAATTCTGAAGTTGAAACATATAAGATTCGATGATAGTGATATTTATTGATTGGTGCATCAAATATTGATTGCCTGCTTGCAGTACCGCGCAGTGATCCTCAAAAACGACCAGACGCCCACAGCCGTTGTCGCTCCAGTGGCACTGGCCGTGGACGCAGACAGAGGAGTTCTCTTCTGGCTGGATAGAGGAGGAGGAGCAGGCGATGTCAAGGTGATCTTTTATCTTTAATCTTTGGTATTGGCTGTTTTATCATCCATATTTCGAGCCATGCCGAATCATCAACGAAACATTAACTAACTTTCGCGTCCAAAATAGTTTTCAAAACAAAAAGGATGTGTTCACCAGTTCTGACGGATAAATTCGTTCATTTAGAGAATTGTTGAAACATAACATATTTCAGGTCGCCAAGGCCAACCTCGATGGCACCAATCCACTCGTGATCGCATCCAATGATCTGACTGAACTGGACCACATCGCCCTGGACACGGCCAACCAAAGAGTCTACTTCTCAGAGGCCAAGGCAGGAAGGGTATGTTATGTTTAGCTTCTTATTTTGAACGAAAAAAACGGCAACTGCGCCACGAACCATTGCGCCGTAATAATGATAATTAGCATTTATTCAGCTAACCCCATGAAATGATGAATTTCCAGATTTCCTCCGTGACGTACGACGGTCAGGACAGGCACTACGTGTTGAATGACGCAGGAAAGCAGCCTAGGGTACGTTTCAAAATCGAATTTTACGTTTGTTATGAACAGTCAGAATGAATGAGCTTGTCTGATACCGCAAAGGTCGAGCTAATCGAAGAACTTCGTTAGTTACCATGATTCCACGGCAAAATTTGCAGGGAATCGCATTCTTCTCTGATCGTCTTTTCTACGCCGATGGAGCCTTCGATTCGATTGATGTGGCAACCATCACAGGTTCATATTGTTTTCATGTATGGAGACCGATGTTATCGTTATCTACTGCTCTACTCGGAATTCCGTTATTTCTGTTAGATCGCTGAAACTTATTCTATGACATTCGTTTTCCTATGTTTTGAAACTTTTTCGAAAACATGTTTTTACAGGCGACGGCCAGCCTCCACCGTTTGAGCACTTCAAGACTGACATCGAGAATATGGTCAACATCAAGGTCGTCCAGCCCCGAACCTGTGAGTTTTTGAATTTCCCGCCCGATTTTCCCGCCAAAATTCAAACTCAAATATTCCAGCAACTGTCAATCACCCGTGTCGCATCTCCAACGGCAACTGCGAGCATCTCTGCATCCCGAAGCAGTTCGCCCAGCACTCGTGTCTCTGCGCCAGCGGTGCGTTTCCCGCCTTATTTTGAATTCGAATTTTCCCGTCTAAAAGAAAAGATGTGCAGGCTACATTCCGGATGGATCCACAGGCTGCAAGCTGTACGATGCCAACTTCCTGGTCATCGCAACGAAGAACAAAGTTCTGGGAATTCCGTGAGTCTTATTTTTTTTAAAATTTTCATACCCTGATAACCTGACATAACCTAAATAGACATATTCACCACCAATAATATTCATGCCGAAACTCATCCAAATCGTAGTAGATATTTATAAATATTTTTCTTGGCGACTTCGATCTAAAGCGTGTTTCAACTCAAGGTGAAAGAATTGAAACAATGAGTCTTCCATTTTCAGTCTCGACGAGGGACAGAATGGCGTTGCCATGGCGCCCATAATTGGTGTTTCCATCACCAGTATCGACTTCGAGGTACGGTATCTAATCGTTTCTGTCTTTTGTCAAACGTCGACCACACCACAATGCGCCCCCTTCAGTACGAGTCCAAGACGGTCTTCGTTGCGGAGAGCTCAGGCATCAACAAGGGCGTCACTGCGTGAGTTTCAGCGTTCTGATTTTCCTTAACTAGCGGCCAATAAAGATTTGTATTGAGTATAATTGTCAGTTTGACCAATTTGGATCATGTTCCAAGGCGACGATATGTATTAGGTTGTCACATAAGTAACCCGCCAATGGTCTTTCTCGTCCTCTATCTCTCTTCAAAACGGTGATACCTCCTGTCCACAATTATCATAAGCACCTCTCACCAGACACTACCTACGATCACCATCACAGGTCTCTGCTGCAGTTGGGACCTTTGGCGCGATTTTTCAAATTGACGCCATTTCGGGCATTTTGACCCTTCCGCGAACATTTTACTCTCTCCTATCTCGGGGAGAAGAGATAGAAAATAAGTGTCAACTAATTAAATGTAGCCAAATGAACGCCTGATGCGTCTGTGTCATCGGCTCGCTCAAATCTAAAAATTCACCGAGTTATGCTCGAATTACTGGAGTCAATCAAAAAAGTTTTAAACTGAAGCCAGCCCCATGTGCTTCTCAGAGCAAGCGTAGAATTGCAGGAGCATTAAAA
>JACMIF010000661.1:20650-33938 GCA_014805445.1 Diplogasteroides magnus | reverse complement strand
GTCACGCCTCCAGATATAATACAACCGCACAGCGTGCCGAAAAGTGGAACCTCCGACTATTGCAGCGCATCAATATCGCGCACATTCGTGAAACCGCGACGCGTCCCACTGTGCCTTCAACCGGACGCGTCGCGGTTTCACGAATGTGCGCGATGTTGATGCGCTGCAACAGTCGGATGTTCCACTTTTCGGCACGCTGTGCAACTGCAATAGGGATTCCAAGTCGGTAGTAAAGTGAAATTCTCATTCGTCTAATTCACTCGGTGCAGTTGTCTATCGAACGTAGAGACAACCGCTTCCACCAGATTAGACGAATGAGAAATGCACTTTACTGCCGATTTCGAAACACTAAACCGCATCTCGGATTTAGGGTTTCAAAGACTAGAGACATGACGAATGCACTACTAAACTCGCATGCGACACCCTAGTGATTCATTCTCCTCTGACAGAGCTGATCATTTGGCCTGCAAACATCCTGTCTACTAGGGTGTCGTAAATGCGACTTTATTGACAGCCGTCATGAGTAGTGGTGGATTCGAGCCGAAAACACGACCGGGCGATTATAGACGCAGATGAAGAAATGATGCACTACTTTTGTATCGGCAGTCAATATAGTCCCATTTACGACACTCTACTGTCTACTGTTACGCTACAGACTTCAGACAATTTCCGCTGCAGTTAGAGCGTCGTGTTTATCAAGATACTATTATTGTGGCGGATGGGATATTGTGGGTAAAAATTTGTCAGTGTTTACTTCCTGTGCACCTGGCTGTGCTTGCACGCGTAGATTGTGCGGAATTATTGTAGCTACGAGTTATTCGAAGGGGGGGGGAGTACGGTCACTAACAATAAGACGTACAGGCGTTACCTTTTGACTCTAATCGTAGGGTATCGCAAATGGGAAACTTTTAAAGGGGCTGTCCAGGGCGCCGATCCGAATCGCAAACTGACAAGGTCACTGTAGAAAATGAATTTGCCAAATTGTGAATGAAAAGAAAATTTATGTTTTTGCTTCTATAGTGGTGTGAGTCCCTAGGTCTAAGTGCTAACTATATTCTCTGTTAGGCTATTTTCACTTCAAAACAAGAGAAAAGCTCAATCAAACTCCTTTGCTACAGTGACATTTCAGTTTGCAATACTCGGCGCCTCAGACAGTCCCTTTAACAGTCGTTCGTTTCTAGCCGTCTAACTTCTCTCCATCGTGGTGTTAGCCGCAATGTAGAGAAGAACGCTAAGGAATGAAGTTAGACGGATATAAATACGGTTGTCAATAATTTCCGGTTTGCGACACCCTATCTAATCGCCTTCAAGCCTTGGATGGGTGGTAGCCGAGCTCGGGCTTGTCAGGACTAGGGATTCTAAATAGACAAATTTGTCATCATTCTTATCCGAAGCGCTGTTGTCTCACCCACTGATAGAGAACCGCGCTGCGGAGAATAATGACAGCAACTTTGCCGATTTGGAACCCCTAGTTAGGACTGAGTTGCGGAGCTATGGACGATGCGCCTGACATTAGGTGTAAACTTTTGCTTGCATGTCAACATTTTCATCCATCAGCAAGGCAACTAAAAATAGAAAATTGCGTCATTTGTTTAGCCAAAAAGCTAAATAGATGATCAGTCCCTGTCAACACATTCTTCCTTAAATCGTCAGAGCATACTACTCATGTGATCTTTCGCGATTCAATGCGTATCTTACCTCTCAAGCGTTTCCCTAACAATAAGCTCTGTCAAAACATGGAAAGACAGCTGTATCGGATACGGTGAAGTGCCCCATGTAATTTCTTGTGCGTATCATTTCCTATTATGCCTTTCTAGCTCACAAAAAATTCTAGCTCCTAAACTTCATCGAAAATCCGTTACTTGAATAGAACATAAATTAATGCACATCGAACCATGACCACCTAAGTAACGTCTCGACCTAGAATTCAACATCCATTCAATTTTCTTGGACGGACTATCTGCAGGGAAGAAATGCTGCAGAAAGTTTCTGACTATCGGAGAGTGCCCCTTGATCCCCAGAGCGTCTGCACTTGATACGGATAAATACTATATTTTAATGTACCTAGATAGCAGAAGAAAGGAAGAAGGGAGAAGGAGAGGTAGGAATCACATTTTTGATGTCTTAGTTTGTAGTATGATACCTTCGTGGAGATCATTCCATTGTGGGCAGATGCCACGCCTCTTTGTGTATTTACTTCCTATACAATATCAGCTCACAGCCTCCACTTTGCAGTTAGCTGATAGTAGCTTTTCTAAATTGGTAGTGATTAGCGGTTATAAATCGGTAAAGTTGTCGTCGTTCTTCTCACTCGCGCGGTTAACTCCTCATCTGATAGACAACCGCGCTGCCGAGAAGAATGACAACAAATTTGCCGATTTCGATCGCCTAGTAGTAATTAGGGGTTCGAAAACGGTAATAAAGTGCATTTCTCATTCGTCTAATCCACTCGGAGCGGTTGTCTCTACGAGGGATAGACAACCGCTCCGAGTGGACTAGAAGAATGAGAAATGCACTTTAATACCGTTTTCGAACCCCTAGTAGTAATGTTCATCTCTCATTCGTCAAATTTCCGAACAGTGGTTATCTCTACGCTCGAACCGTTTGAATTAGACGGAAGAGCACTTTACTACAGATTTAGAAACTATAGTTTGTATCTAGCAGCAGATGTTTGCTCACTTAATCTTTTCGCATATCGTGCACCTCCTAATTGACGAAATGTCAAAGTGCATTTCGAGCTATTGGCTCTTCAATAGTCGTGTTCTGGAGACCGCACAACTATGAGAATGAACGCAATCTAAATTCCAGAAACAAACACTACCAAACAACGCCTACCGTAACCAACTCTTGTACCTGCTTCGCATACTCTGTCTACCTTATCGTATCCTAACGTATAAATACCTACATTATGTCTGCTGTAAACGCTATCCACCATGATGCCAACAGTCCTGATTGGAAAGCCACTTCCTATTGGAGAGGATCCTATCACGAAGGTGCTATCGAGGTGAGCATGTGTGCATCATAAGACTAGGGACCCAAAAAAGTACCATATTTTGTTCCTGGAGAGATTTCCCTCTTTGAAGGTCCCTATTGGCTTAAACAGATCACAATTTCAAGTGTGTTAGATGCACAGTCATGAGATGAAAGCCACCATGAATACCTGTATTATAATGGTGAAATGTCTGTATATCACAGCCATAGTACATGGCTCATTTGTCTCTAATCCGGTAAAATATCCGTATTTGAGAGCGCCATCATTGCGGCAATTTCTCTGCTGCCTGCTGTCTTCATGTTCCACATTGCTTGCAGAAGTCGCAAGATCTACGACAAGTACAAGGTTTGGCACCCTCGGCCTTTCCCTAGTAAGCTGCATCACAGAAAAGAAAGTTACTTAGTAACACAATAACTAGAATGGCATAAATTGTATCTGTTCGGCGGTCCAATAATTTACTCAATAAAAAACTTCAAGTAACTTCGTCGCCTACCTTTACCGTTCTGGAAGGTTTACCAGACTGCACATGGTTGAGGAAGTCATTGCAGACAACTCTGTTCTTTACTGCTTTCGTACAAGCTGCTGGACTTGTGCCCGCGGCGCTGTCTGAGCTCTACATCGCAATAGTGACAAGGCACGGCGATAGTCAAACGACGGTAAGTACACAGAGAAAAAGAGTTAGAATCGACTTACTTGCTAGAAACTGATGTTACTATTAGCATGTCAATTGCAATTCACTTTTTTCTTTATGTAAATCGAGAAAAAGCCCTCATGCGCATTTGCTCCTTCAAGCTCACAATCAAATGTCCCCATTGACTTTTGCTCAAACTAAATATTTTCTGAATGATGAATATTTCAGTCCATTACATGCACAATCGTTCGGGCTGGTCTCATAACAGTTCCCCACTTCACCTTCCCCGTACTCCTGGTACGTTTATACTAGGGTTTCAAAATCGGCACATTTATCGTCATTCTCGATCGCAGAGCGGTTGTCCATCCGGTGGAGAAACGATCGCGCTCCTGAAAAGAATTACGACAAATTTACCGATTTTGAACCCCTTATCTACACACACACAGACAAATATCTGTGAATTGGAGCTAGGGTTTCTAAATGGACAAGTTCATTTCTCGTTCGTCTAATTTTCTGAGAGCGGTTGGTTATATGAGAATTAGACGAATGAGAAATGCACTATACTACCCATTTTGTAAACCTAGTGCACTATTCTAATGTTAGTATTCATCATTGCCCTCCCGCATGGGGGGCATCCAAATAATGAACACCGGGTCTCAGGAGAGGCCCTGTGTTGTTTATGATACACCTAGAGAGTGTTTGCTTGGGCAAAGAGAGCAGGGAGCATCGCACGCGTGCCGGGGTGAGAAAAGGGTAGGGGGAGAGGGATGGATACGGTGTATCTCGGAAGGCAGCTGGTAGCGAAGGGTGCATGGGGCATCATTATTTAATCGCTAATGATTCGCTTTTTGGAAATACAGTAAATTTTCCGTCTGTGCACGTACCACCCAATCCAATCGGTCCTGATCGGGTGATAACAGAAGTGCCATGAACATTTGCGCCGTAATGGTTTCAGTGACAGACACGCCATCATTGAATGGCGCACAGAGAAAAAAACTGTCGATAGATTACCCACAGTTTGGAACTGTCACCGAGCAATAGTTTAAACTGTGGCTAGTCGACAATTTTAACCTATGGGTACTGATATCGATAGTTGAAACTGTCAAAAAGTGTTCAAGTGAGTATTACACCATTTTGGCGCAATTGTCTATGGAGCTCTTGCTATTCACCCTGCTAATCACAAACAATTTACAGGCAGTGGCAGTCCGTCGCTATATCATACTCGTCTGGGAATATCCATTTCCATTTTCTGGAGTTGTGATGCTTAGCGTGGCGATGGCGCTGGCCCCGGTACGCGGAGGAATTTATAAATAGTTATTTTGGCAACTTTCCAAGTCCCACATATTCTATTGCAGCTCGTCCAAATCATCATAGTCGTATTTTTTGGGGTGCAGGGTCCCGTTGTGGCTTGTACCGTGATGCAGTTCACCCGGGTATATATTCGAACGGTATGATTTCAGTCCATTTCACGGACTATCGAATAATAGTCTAGCCTATAGAGACCTGAATTGTAGGTTGTCTGTTTATATTTATATTTTTTACTGTCTGAGGAGCGGTTGTGTCTGCATTTTATAAATAAAGGGAGTAGAGACACGACGCGTACACTAAAATACTTATATTCGACACCCTGTCTTTTAGGCCTACCTCATCTTCATGACGCTTGTCGTCATCTTCGTATTCATTCTCAACATACGGATACTATTCCGAGTGAGGGAGTTGGTGTCATACTGTGAGTAACATCGTCTACTGTAAACAATAAATCGATACAGCCAACGCTTACGTTGTGGCTGATGAGCAGGGAGTCAGTCTGGGCTTGACTCTGCAGGTGGGAGTCACGTTATTTTTATTATTATTCTTGTAGAAACCTTAGGTTTCACGGGTGCTCTTGAAAATGCAATATTTATCCGTACCAAAGCATAAACCTAGGGCAGTCATAAACTATCCGTCGAATTTCTTCTCTGTAGCGAGTCCTGCCAAGAAAATAAACAGTGCGCTGAATCCTTGATCGAGACATTACATATGTGGCCGTACTCCTCTCGGTTGGCCTGTCACTTCTAGAGGAGGATTCGATTCCGAAACGCGGAGGTGGGAGGAAGGGGGAGGAGACCGCCAGCGACGAATGACTTGGAGTAGAAAAGTGCTCATGAGTGGGCGGGAGAATTGACTATCTGGTATTTGAAATGGTTCACTCACATGTTATGAACGAATGAGTAATTGTCTCGAATCATTGAGCCGACCGTAATTTTCCAGCGAATGTTTTCGGAAAATAGATGATATTTGCAGGCAGTCGTGCCCTTCTTCACAATCGGTTCACAGATTCTGTTTCATGGTGAGTAAACAGGTGAAAAACGCGAAAGTATGGACATTTGGTAAGGTGAAATGAATATAATGACCGGACAAGTGCGCATTTCACCACAACTGAGCAAGGGTTCATGCCGCTCTTATCTTTCAATCCGAGTAAGCACACGAGACTACAGCACATTGTATATTCGAGTAAATGTCGAAATATCGAGTCATATTCGTATGCTTCCATCCTACATATTCGCATCTCTTTTAGGTAGTCGCTTTCAGCTAGGGACTTTTGTCCTGAATTAGCATTTTAGTCTGACTGCATTGATTAATAGTTGTCTCTGAAGAACGATTGGCCCACAAGGCTCCCACAAGAGCGCAGTCAGAGAAAATGCAATTTCGGTCCAATCGTTGATCCCTGCTTTCAGCGCTGCGCAACCAAGAGAAATACGTCTCGCCGGTGGTTCTACAAAGGCTGAATTCATTCGGGTAAGTACCATGACACTTCTTTTCAATGTAAAAAGTGAAAGTTGCACTCCTCTCAAGTGTAGGGGGAATCTGTTAATGTTAGTCAGCTCATCAGATTCACATTTTTAGCATTTCACTGAAGTACGTTTAATCTCTTCAGTGCATGCTGTGAACGAGAAGAAATAGACCAATGACCAGTGCAACTCTATGCAAATACAGCGGTATAAAAAGTGCATTTGTCATTCGTCCTATCTCTATTGAAATGTCGATTGCTCCAAGTCAGCTGAGATTAGACGAATGGTAAATGCACTTGTATACTGTTTTAGAACTTGAGGAAGTTCATAGATACGCTATTTTACCGAAAGACAAATGGACCTATTCAGAACGTGAGAGGAAAATTACATGTTGACAATTTGAAATAAATAATATGTAAGTATACTTGCAGCTATCTTTACGCCGGATCCAACTGTCTCGCGTCCATTGTCTGCGTGCGGCCATTTCGAGCCATGGTAATCTAACCTTTCTCGAAACGCATATTCCTAACCTCCCTGTTCTAGTCCGAGCGGTCGTCTTTCAACCTCATAGACAACCGCTCGGACGAGAATAGGGAGGTTAGAAATATGCGTTTCGAGGTCTCTAGTCACAAGGGCAGGGGGAGCCTTTTCAAGAAAACGCTCCCCTACCCTCATGACGTCAGTATCATCACGTAAATTCCCGGAAAATGTGTTCCTTGTACCCGGTCTCTGACGACTGTCCCCTCTCACATTTACGTGCCATTCCTGATCTCTGTGCCATGAGGTTCTCATGGATAGTTCAGTGAAAATGCATACTAATTATGCTCTCGAATGACTAACCACCTCCTTCACATCCGTATTATAGTAGAAAAAAAGAAAAGAAAGAAAGAAGACGATTTTTCAGTTCCGCTCCATGCTGGGGTTCCGCCCTCGAACGGTGGAGAGTGCGACGCCATCGCCTAAATCGAACAGTGATCGTCAGAAAAGGCGGCACGTGCACCAACGAGGCTCATCCAGGCCCCAAACCTTCCAGATGGTAGCATACAAGAATCAATGCTACATGTAAAGAGCATTTCTGCCAGTCGGTTTTTCTAAATCGGTAGTAAAGTACATTGCTCATTCCTCTAATCCTGGACTGTTTGCTATCGCACGCAGAGAAAACCGCTCCGTGGAAATTAGACGAATGAGAAATGCACTTTACTACTGATTTAGAAACCCAATTAGTTGCCATGACGTGGTTAATGATAATTATGCATCCTAACTGAACTGTTATACCTGTAATAAGTAGTAATTACGCCTCTGTCGTTTTTATCCAACTGTCTTTCTCTTTTTGTGCGCTGTATCGTCGTTTCTCTGACCCCCGCTCTGTATTCTGGATATGTTTCAACTGTGATATATATAGGTGAGATATAGAGCAACAGTTCAGTTGGGTTCAGGATAGGTGCTAAGATTATTTCATCAATGATATGATAATCCATTAAATTTAAAAATTATTTTTCGGCTCTTGCTAATCTTACCATGTATGTTTAGGCCATAATCTTCCTATTTATTATATGTGCATTATTACTCATGTAAATTGATATAGCTAGTACGAACATTCCATCTTGCTGACGAATTTGCACTCTCTAATTCGCGTGCTATTTCGTCGTTTGTCTGACCACTCGTGATATCATAAATGTTTTAACAGCACAACAAATATGATGACTTTAAAATTGGTTTAAATACATGAATGTCAATCTATACCTGGAATCCATGTCCTGAATCTCTTGTGCCAGGTATGACCATAATCTTCTATTTGTATTCACACAAACTTCATCTGATGACCTCTATGAAATATCCGGAAGAGAACCTTCTTGCAGCATACAGAAAAATAATGTCAATACTCCCATGATTCCATTTCAAACTGCCAATATTAGCAGTAAAACTGTCAATATTTGCAGTTTGAAACTGAATTGTGGGGGGGGGATTTTTTTCTGTGTGAGTAAATACATTCTTTGTCATGAATGCAGATTTTTTCGTATCTTTTTTTTGTTGTCTGCTATTCACCGCAGACAACGGATAGTAGTGAAGGCAAATGGAACTCCAAATTCTGGCTCTCTGCTCTCTCATACCCTCTGTCATCTCCAATTCATAGAGACGACCGCGCGTTGGAGAAAAGGGATGACAGAATGAACTTTAGGATTTCATTTGCCTTCACTAACGGAAAGACCTGCGCAACGGAAGATTGTGCGAAGACGTGTAATTCTTGCGCTTTCAGAAAAACTATTAACTTTTTCTGTATTTTCTCGGGCGTATTTTGGAATCAGTGGAGCCTATATTCTGTGTATAAGCTACTTACACAGCTTCTCCGCTACATCGCACGAATGCCAATTCACTGATTCGTAAGGCGAATTTTTACGCCTCATCTTGCTCCACTTCCTGCTGATAAAAGATAAACGAGTCATAATTCAATGCGTTTGTCTTGCGCTAATTCTAATTATTAGGGATAAGGGGTGAATTTGAACCTCCCTAAAGTTTTCCTATGGAGAAACAGCTAGGAACACCGGGACGAAACTCCCGATGGATGCGTCTGGCAGTCCTCCGCAGGACCACTTTTATCCCCCAACCTTATCCTATCGAGGAATATTGCTTTAAAAAATCTCTGAGTGAATTTGAGAAATACGTAATGTCGCGTGATTGAGATTCAGTAAAGTAGAACTACGTGACATTCGCATTGTCGCATCACTTGCTTTTTATCTACAGATTGTAAGTAAAGGAGGTGAATAGAACAAAAGAAGACTTCATTCAGGTGTAATGTCATCTGCTCTGGAAAGGCGTGAGTAGGCAACGACTTTTGGACTGACTTTTGTCTGTGTTCTCATTCAACCGATCGTCTATGATAAGGGAAAGAATGACGAACTGGTGCTAGCGGAAGTAAAACAGTCCATAAGACGTTCCCTACCTAGGCGTGAGTGGTTGCGAGAACGGATGATGACTATCGTGACTTCATTCTCACATTGCGTACTCTAATGTCGGCCGTTCGACTGTGGAATGGATCGTCTCTATGGAAAGCATCGTATCACGGAGTGGCTATAGAGGTAAGTAGCAAGGTTCCAAAAACAGCATCGAAAACAACCTCGTAGCGAGTCTCACACCAAACAATTTCGGATCGGTATTCACATGACACAAAAATTTTGGGGATATTTTCGCTTTGGGTACCCCAAATTCCTTGTTTTCCAAAACCTAATGAGTAGTAGGTGTCCGGGTGGAAGACAATTGAGCCATAGACTTTGCGACAAAATGAAGAAGTATATACTTAATCCGCGAAATGTAGATGTGCCTGTCCACTTCACTATTTTAGCGCTAATGTCCGTGGGGCTTTTGCTCTTCACCCGATTCCCAATTGCAGAGTTCGATGATCGCCGCGATTTCACTCCTTCCCGCTATATTCATGCTGTACATTGCTTGCACTTACAAGAGCGTCTACGCGAGATACAAGGTGAGTACTTGGTTTCCAAAAAAGACGTTGTGGAGCGGAAAGACAAGCGAGCCATGGACTGGTGACATAATGGTGAAATGGACATTTGCGCAATCAATTCACGGCTTAAATATCCATTTCACCGTTGTGGCGCCAATGTAAATGACGGTGTGTTTCACCCAAATCATTTCATTTTTCATCCATGTTTCATGTATATGTTTCACCTAAAACAAGAGAAACGATGATAAGATATTATTATACTTACAGCACACGCTGTTCTACACAGCGTTTGCACAAGCGTTGGGACTCATACCGTCTGCCGTAGCCGAAATGTACATCGCCGTAATGACAGCAAATGGGGATCGTGAAACGACGGTATTACATATAAACCGCATTTTTAAAATATAGGCAAGGATGCACTCCAAAATGTGGTACCGAAGAATTTTGAGCCTTCATTTTTGCTATATTTTTATATAATAGCCAAATAAGCACTAAAGATAACTGCACCACGAACATTTGCGTCATGGTGATGAACTTGAGCTTTTTAGATTACAAATTTGAAAATTTCACTATGTTTTTTGCTGTTTTTGCTGTTGTCATTCAGACGTTCAGAAAGATATCTTTTGAGGTCCTCGCGTGCACGCTAATTCGAGCTGGCATTCCCTGTCTCACACAGTCTACTTATCCGCTGCTTCTGGTATGAGAACTTCTATCTTGAATTGGAGCCGTGTGCATGGAAATCATTACGTCATCATGACTGTCACGAGAGTAGGGGAGTATTGTTCGGAAAACGCTCTCCCTATCCTTGTGACGTCATTTTCCCGGAAAATCAATTTCATGCTCACGGTTCTGGAAAACGTTTTATTCTAGGCAGTGGCCATTGTTCGGTATCTGCACATTCTCAGTGAGATTGAGCTGAGATTTGCGGGAATCGTAGTGTTAAGCGTGATTCTGGCGCTTCCTTGCGTAGGTTTCAAAGCACGTAAAAATCATGAAATCAGCTCTTTCAGTTTGCGCAATTCGTGGCCTTTCTCTTGTGGGGATCGCTGACTCAAGCTGTAGCCTGCACCACAATGACTGCCACGCCTTTGATGCCATATCGAATTGTAAGTGAAGCTTCTGGGAGAAAGTGACGTCATCAGAAGAGGGGATGGTGGTTCTACCATATTACCCTTTATCTGATGACGTCACTTTAGCAAGAAGCTTATTATGAAAGTGACGTCATCACGGGAGGGGGAGCGGATCTCTGATATTGCTCTTTATCTCTTGATGACGTCACTTTAGCCAGGCGAACATTCAAAGCATCACAAAACAACTGTTCATTCAACAAAAAGAGAAATGTTGAGTATGAACCTCAAACTATGACTATGAGGCTCATAGTCATAATTAGGGTAGTAAATCACACACAAACATGTCAGAGACAGCCTCTCGGACTGAAAAAGGCTACACAAAAATGTACTCTTGCTTGAATATCCTACACTAGTAATAATGAGACTGTCATTGTGCCTTGAGTGTGCCTTTGTGTATCTCAAATGTTGTCTATTGAGATCTATCTGGTGTACATCATATCAACAACACTCCTTGTAATGGCAATAAACATGCGCATCCTCATACGAGTCAAGGTCGTGATGGCACACGGTAAGTGTGGGAGAACTTGGATGCTTGCGCCATTGTGGTGAATGGCCACTTGCGACGGGTAATGATGGCTCATCCGTTCATTTCACCATTATGCGATTGCCCATGGAGCTCTTATCCTTTGCACTTTTAGAGTTCCCGCGTCACGCCGAAAAATTTCCGCTGTTCAAAAGACATAAATATCAATATTTTACCAACCGATCTCTTTTCAAAAGCAAATGTAGCAGATTAGTCAGCCTCTTGAAGAGTGGATGTTTTATGTGTGTTGCGATAGAACACAGTAATCCTTTTCTTGTCATCATCCATGATACTTCGACCTTTATAGCGAATAAGCAACTCGGCCTCAACTTGTATGATGAACGAGGAGTCAGTCTGGGATTGACACTACAGGTAAGACAATCAGAAAGTGGGTGAAAGACAAAAACGAAGTGGACATTTGAGCCATAATGGAAAAATGGACAATTCTGCCGTGAAAATTACTAGCGATGGCGCACGGATCCATTTCAACATTGCGACGCAAATGCCCATGTTGCTCTTGTTGTTCACGCAAAAAGTTCCGAACAACTATGCGAACGCATTATGGAATTTCTAACCTAACCCAAACTTCATCTGGCGGTAGTCTCTCATTTCCATGGAAAACTGCTCGGAAACGGTTGGGGATGATAAAAATACCACATTGCGTTCACTATAAAGAAAGATCTTTCCTATTTAATGGAATCTGAACGTCTTGTCATGAATTCGCGTAACGTTTTTGAACATGTCGTCACATCATTATTGAAGTATGATAATATGAAAAATCAATCTTTTACCTCACAATCAGATGCAATTTCAGGCCGTTGTACCTTTCATCACGGTAGGAGCACAAATCTTCTTTTACAGTAAGAAATGCTATAAAGCTTGAGTGAAAGTCAGCTTTTAGCTCTTCGCAGTCAAACGGATTCACTGCCTACGGCGGTACTAGAGCAGCTCAATGCACTCAGGTTTGATTCAGATAAAAAATGAAAAAAAAGATTACTTACAATCGACATTCTAGTCACTTCAGTTCCCAGTAAGATAACCCCTCTTAAAGGAGCCACAAAGGGTGATTGTTTTGCATGCAATTTCCGGGATCACTTCTCTCCATTCCCATACTTTCTCGTCGTCAGAGCGGTCTACTCTGACAACGAGAGAGTATGGGAATGGAGAGAAGTGATCCCGTAAAGTGCATGCAAAACAATCTCCCGTTGTGGCTCCTTTAAGCATCAACTCTACTTTAGTTAGCAGAAATTGCTAGTAAATCGACGTTGGACTGGTGAAACGCTTTTTCAGCTACTGCTATGCTGGTGCCAACTGCATTGCTTCCATTGTTTGCGTGCCGGTATTTCGAGCTATTGTAAGTAAGGTTTGTAAAACGTTAATACTCGTTGTCTATGGAACGTAGAGACAACCTCTCTGTGGGCATTAGACTTAATGATAAATGCACTTTACTACCGATTTAGAAACCCTAACTGTACCTATGCTGTGCGAGTTGAAAGGATCAATAATAAAAGCGGATTTTCAGTTCCAATCAATGATTGGCTATGCTCCTCCGTCAACTGGCCTCACGATGTCTTCAAATGTTGCCAGAGTGATGGATCAGCCAGTTCCGTGAATTCATTGGTGCTTCCTCACTAGGCGTTCAAAATCGTTAAATTTGTCGTCATTCTTCTCCGCCGCGCCGTTTTCTCATTCTCTCATAGGCAATAACGCGGCGGAGAAGAATGAGGGCAATGTTACCAATTTTGAACCCCTTTTCCTCGCTCCCTGAATGATGGTGGGGGGGG
>JACMIF010000661.1:0-20640 GCA_014805445.1 Diplogasteroides magnus | reverse complement strand
GCTGCTCGCGGGCGCCGGTTTCTCAATCTTCCATAGGCTATAACCCGGTGGATTATTATTCTGGGAATTTTAACAATTTTTAACCCCCTTTCCTCGCCCCCCTCATTCTGGCACCCCCCCCCCCCCTACTCTGAAGAAGCCTTTGTTATGTTAAAAATGTTGTTCTAAAAATATGTAATTTCCAAAAACGCTTAAAATGAATCGAATAAATCCCGTTTTCTCACAGCATCGTGTAGTTGAAAAACGAGTGTGTTAACGACCTGCCGAAACGTAAATAAAGACGACGGTGACAGAGGGAACGTTAAAAAAACATCACATGCTTTTTTCTTGTCATGCTTTAAAGTAACTATCAACGACATTTTACAGGAAAGATGGATAAAACAATTCACAAATTCCCTAGAAATATTTTTGGTGCACTGTCAGTTAATTCAACCAGTTGCGCCACCATTACCCAGCGTGTCCATTTCATCGTGATGGCGCAAGTATTCATAGCGTTTCTGTCTTTCACCTTCGTTCAGATGCGATTAGAATATTCAGAATTGTGTTTGCGACATCCTGTGGAATCTAATTGGCAAACATCGTATTTGTCATTCATCTGATTTCGATTATCTTCTCTCGCACGGAGGTCTCGCACATGCAATAGGGATTGGACTATAATAATGCATCATAATCGAATTGTTATACCCAGTTCGATCTATGCCTTATTTGACCGACGTCTCTCTCATGTGTGTGCCCATGCCATTATTTCGACGTTTCTCTGATCCCCTAGATTCAACCAATTTTATGTCGCGGGTTCGATTCCCATGGTCCATGGAGGATCCGGAATGTGTTTGGCTAGAGACTCATCTAAACGAATGTCCCCTCTACCTGATGGATAGTCATAAGTTTCTTCTTTCTATCGGGGACGGGAACAACTGTAGCCACTGCAGACGGATCGACTTTCTTCATTTCTTTTGGGAGCACCAGGAAGTGCTTGTTTACAATCATCACCTTGTTTAGCTATCAGTAACCGTCGATTATCCATTTTAATCACTTTTGATAACATTATAGCCTCCATTAATTAATATATCAATTACTATACTCTGATTTCCGATTTGAAGACTGAAAGCCGTCTCCGCCTTTGTCAGTTGCTTTCCGCGTTCTGCGATTTAGCAGCGTATGAATCGCGCGGTCAGATGTTGTAGCATGCGCGCCGCGTGAAAGGGGCGGAGTTTCGAGGAAATTTTATAAAACTTTTAAAATTGTCTTTTCTGAGTCAAGTTGTGGATTTTCAGCGATGTCGTCGTTCTTGAAGGAGCTCGAGGAGCTCAACGAGACATCGGCCGCTCTGCCAGGTATCGAAGACTACAATTTCGACAGTGATTTTTGTGTCTGAATTGAGTTTTCTGATTGTTTTTTGCCCTGTTGTCTCAAATATTCCTTATTCTATTTTGGTTCACGTACGGTCATTTAGATGCCGTCAAGGCCAAGTCGAATAAGAAGATCCTTGACGATTCTGGTGACGACGATGGTGGAGAGTGGGAGGTAGTCAAGAAGAGGAAGCGTATTTTTCGTGGTATGGGTTTTTTAAACTTATTTTGCGAATTCCTAGTTATTTGCATTCTCAAACTTAATCCAGAAGGATTTGCTGGGACCAATCATGGGCAGAGTTCGTGCCTCACGTGTTCCTGCAGGGTACTTAGCACGGTCTTCTGAGAGAGCGGATCACCTGGAAATATCTTGCAAAACAACAGTCACATTGAAATTTAGCAAATAGCCTGGAAATTCTTTTCACGTGTCGCTTATTTTCGTGATTTTGCTGATACTGGGTGTGCGATGCTGACGTTTGTGCGTGCATTGAATCCCATGGTGTTCATGTCCTACTACGATAATGGGGTGGCAACAAATAATACTGCATTGGTGTTACTATAAAATTGTACATAGAGTGCATGGTTCTTTCATCATTTCTTGTACCACTTTAAATCAAATATTATCAGGTGGCCGAATGGCTAAAGAAGAACAGTCACCCGGCGACTATTTCCCACTTGATCTTATTCCCGTTGGAATGCAGTTGGGTATGTATGAGTACCTTGATGACATCACTCTCAATGAAGTCAGGAAGGTTAGCATTCTTCCCCCATCTTTCATTTTTTTATGTCTTATCTTGAGGTCGACAGGCTGAGAAGACGACTGATTGATGACAACCCGCGTCTCTTTGAAAAACAACGGATGATTTCTCAGTGAGTACTTTTTCAGTTTTTTTATCATGGAATAAAATATTGCTACCGTCTCGACTGCGGAGCGAGCTATATCTTTATCTTTACAGTGTTCGTATGCAAATTGGTCGTAATAGGAAGGAACCATTTTCGTATAATGAGGATAAGCCGATCGAGCCATATCGGACTTTACATTTCTATGATTATTGCAAACATTGCGAATCGTGTATGAATAAGGTATTTCAATTGCTCATTGTGAAAACCGATATTTTTAAAGGTTGTTCTCTATTTCGACATCGAAGGAATGAGGTTTGCGAAAGGAACTAACTGGTGCTATGGATGCAGTTGTTCGTTCTTATTTATATCTTAATTTGGAATGTCTAACATTTCAGCTTTCGATGATGATGATGTTCTCAATCCCGTTGTGGATTTACGCTATTGCTCTTTTCAGACATGCGTAAAGTTGATTACTAAAGGTATATCTTACGACTGATCAAATATTTTACACCGTAATCATTTGAATATCAATTTTTCGATCTTTTTGTTATATATTCATTATTTATGTCGATTCAGGAGCTCGAATCGATTGGGTTGAATTGAATAACTTTGCTCTTACGAGGGAATTTCTTTTTTTATGTCAAGCCTCTTCTGGATTCTTCCTGTAATGTAAGTCAACAATATATTTGCACTTTCTTGGGATTTTTTATCACAAACTCGTTATGATACATTTTAATTATAGGTAGAGCTTTATGAGTGTGGATGGGACTCCATTGATTTGGTCAAGAGTATTTTGTATGCACCGAGGTACAAGGCCATCTTCATACATAATGTATCTGTTATTAATACCTTTAGGGGTCTGTCATTGGTTTGTGATTACAACGAAGTGCCAACCGACGAAGAATTCTTCCTGAATGCTGGCAAGGGCATCCTAAAATTGGAACAACGGTTATTATTATGCTGAAAAATATAATTGATTTTGTTATTTCATTGTAGATTCTTCTTCAATTATCTTCTCCCAAGGATATTAGAATTCACTTCAAGTTCCTTGCTTTTTATGAGCTGGGAGAAGTTGTTCGTTAACATTTCAGTGGTCTAAATGCACCATTCTATATGTTTTCAGCTCGAATTGGATGCCGAATCAACCACATATGAGCGAGCCGATGATGAAACTTCTACAAATATTTCGTGCACTTACGGAGGAGGGAGGATGAAGGTTGAATTGTATGGGAATGCCTTTGATGGCTCCATTCACTTTGTCATTTCCTAGAATTCTCAGCTAGTGAAGTCGTTTTGTCCTCGAATATCTTGTCACATTGTTAGAATTATCGTCTACTCAAAAGAAGCATAACTGTTTCTGTATTTGATTTATTTTCTTGTAAACGTAGTAGCTGTGTTGAGCAACGTTGTATCCACGAATGTTTTGTCGCATTGTTAGAACAATCAGTCTATTGCAACGATTACAGTTTTTGAAGATCCTCCACTTCTTGTTTATGCAGTTATTGCACTTCTTACATATCCGATTAGTTGAGCCATTAATGTACCTGTTCTTATACTATATATCAATACTGAAGTTCTAGTTTTCCTTGTCTCGGAACAATTTCTGTTTACGTTGACCAGTTCTGTACATTGTTTCCATGGTATAAAATATAAGAAGTTTCATTTGATTGTTAACATGACGGAGTCGTGCGAACTCTTTCATAGCGAAACTGGCCGGTAAATCGTGTTTTGTTGCTGGTCTATGCATCTTGAGATGATATTCTCGCACAACAAAATATTTGTATCAAGATTTTTTTAGAGGCGCGAATGCCTTTTTTGTCTGCGCTCTCTCGCTCCCGCGCGCTATTTTTCGCGACGAAAAGGGTACCTGCGCAAAACGCGATATTTTATACCCCTACATTCCTCTTCTCAAAACTGAATTCAAAATTAGGAAAACATTTGGAAATAAAAATAACAACTTTTCCTACCAGAAATATTTGAATGTATACATTAAAATCTAACATTCACAGGGAATAAATACAATAGCGATGACTTATTTGCAACGCTTACATAATTCAGCAAAAATTACCTCAACTGGCCCCGATTTACTTCAAGGGTTCCTTGACCTGCAGTTCGGAAGAATCCATCATTAAGCAGCTTGTAATTGTCGCAGTCGAACGTCAAGTTTCTGAAGAAAAACACTTTTTAAACCAATCTTTAGAGGGACTAGTATTCTTAGTTCATATTCTAGCAATACAAAAGTCAAATCTTAAGAGTATCACCTAGGTCCTTGCACAAGATTCATCAATAAAGACGTCGGATTAAATTCACAATCCGCAATGCGAAGCTGCAATACACAGCGTTTCAGCCAAGCCAATTTTCGGACATTTGGCAACGTGCCAAATCGTAGCTTTTGAATTTACTCTCAAAGCGAATACCGTACCATTCTTGATCATCAGCAGTGTTTATTGATTGAATATAGGTATATCGATTGAAATTACGGTATTTTTTACAGTAGTCAAACGGCAAATCTTATTTTTGGCTCGGTGCCAAATGTCCGCCCGCGAAACGCTGTGCATCATGAGCCCAGTACCGCTTATCTTTTTCAGGTCAGATGACACCCACGTTATTCAGGCAACAAAATACTTGTAAAAGTGCTCAGGTTTCGGCAATAATAATACAGCCAGATCGCAGGATTGTCAAAGTAACATTAAATAGTGATTACTGTTAATGAAATAATAAAAAAACTCACATCCCATGCTGCCCAGCCCTCCGAGACCACCCGCAGCTGCTCCGGCTCCTGAAGAAAGTACAATAATTGTGTTCGTGCCATTGTGCTCTTCCTATTCAGTCACCCAAGTTGGTATCTAACATCTAACAAAAGAACAAAAAACTGGTATGCTACTGTGAACAAAGCATGCACAGTAAGCAAAGTGTGTGCATAGAAGAATAATGTACCTGTTCCAGCTCCAGGTGCAGCAGCTGCAGCACTGTTGGCGTTGCTGCCCCATGGATTAGGCAGTGCCTCGGCGTTCTCAACGCCCGCATTCTGACTGCGGGAGGCTGAACAAGAACATCTTCGTGTATTATTGCTTCTCTTTTTTAGATGATGCAATCATATAATAATAAAAATGTGCATCATATTGTCATGTGCAATCTGTTGTTTGATGAGAAATGGTGGTGAATGGCAAAGTCCATTCCATCCCTGTGTTCATTTACTCGCGAAGATTAATTAATTATGCTCCAATGAATGCATTGCGAGAAGGAACGTTCTCTTATATTCCACTGATCCGTATGAATTACTTCAAAGAATCATTTCTTTCGACAAACTCCAACTAGGAGATTAAATGTTTCAGCCACTGTACATATGATGCAGTGGGATTTGACGAGATTCAACCCTCGCTGCATTTTCAAAAAATACTAATCATTTTAATTTGGAGACTCCAACTAGGAGATTAAATGTTTCAGGCACTGCATAAATGATGCAGTAGATTTTGGCAAAGTTGTGATCTCTGCTTCATTTTCAAAAACTCGCAAGCATTGTTCGAGTTGTCTCTGAGTGCAGCGAAGGGATTTCCGGCCAGTGAGGAAGTGGCAGAGTTGAGGAGGGGCTCTTGCACCTTAATCAGGCATAGATCAGCATCGGATGTGATCCAGAATTCCTTTAGGTCGAGAAACAAGTTCATTTGATGAGTATTATATTGAGCATTTGTCATAGGAACAGAAACGCACTGAAGATTGTCGTATACACATCAACATTGTTAAAGTGCGCTGCTTGAGACCTCCAAAGGTGCGAGAGAAAACTTGCTCATCGAATAGTTAGTGGAATCAGTATTGTACCTTCTAATCCAGATTCTGGATTCCAGAACCGATAAACCGTTCATAAGTGCTATATAACGAGCACTAGAACTTTGAAATCCGCCGCATCGTCACGTGAGTCCGCGAAAAGAATCAAGCAGGACGTTCCGCGGTACTCACGGGACGTCACTCGAGTCACGAAAGACAGTACAGTCGTTTTCAAAGTTCTGGTGACGTTATGACTAATGCACCTAAACCTGCAATTGTGCCTAATGCTCTATAATTTTACATTCTTAGGCCTACATTGTCTCAATCCGCAAAAACATCAGTGTATCTATACATAGCTGCAAGCCCATCTGAAGATTATCGCAAATGTTTCAACGCTATTCAAGTGCTTTGCGTGAGACCAAAGGTGCGGGAGAACACTTGCACACCGAATAGTGAACATTTGAGCGCAATTGTTATTGAAATCGTGAAAAGCGTCAAATGAGATAAGTAGTACTTTTTGTGAAAATGCAAGTGCAATAGAAACAATTAGATCAAATGGATCAGATGTTATTTCAGCACCTCGACCTAACACAAGAGAAAAGCAGTAAAGAATTCCTCCGTTGTATTTACGTGTCTGTAGGGCATTTCATTCACCATTTCGTACCTATCTGATATTTAAATTTTAAAAAATTAATTACCTCTTGGTACAGTCGCTGAAGGGCAGCCTCTCCGCCAGGAATTCCCTGCAAATACGACATATTAATCGATGATGACAGGAATTTTATGCATAACAACCCCCTGATTGTAAGAAAAAGTTAATTGCAAAAAGTAAGCAAACAAATCACGCAAATTGGATTGCGACTATCGACTGATAACGGTTATTGTTGTTATGGATAAACCCCTGAGACGAACGCAGTAGACCCACAGACGAAATGATAAATGACTCCGGCTACAACAAACCTGCAGGTTGCGTATGGCCTGGTCGTGGTTGCGCATCATCTCTTGGAACATGCTTGGATTGCGCATCTGAAACGAGGCCAGTCATATCTGGGCAGGGTACGCGGGAAAAACTAGGGTATTGCATTCGAGGCTTTTAGTGCATTCGTCATGTATCTATTCTCGGCGTTGCGGTTGTCTATAGAATGCAGACACAACTTCATCTCAGAGAGTAGAGATATGACGAATGCACTAAAAGCCTCGAATGCGACATCCTAGAATAGGGAACGATTTATGGACCGTATTTCGTCCATGCGCTCCGGTTAGTCAGCCTATCTCTCTTTCATCATAGACGATCTGTTGGCTGAGAGCACAGACAAAGGTCAGTCCAAAAGTCGTCCCCTACCCTATAATAAACTGTTGAATGCCCACCATTTCCATCGTCTGGCGCAGCACTTCGGGGTCGTTCAGCATGTGACCGAGTTCGGGATGGGACTGCAATTAATTCGTGCAAATATTTTATTTTGATTTTGCATTGATCGTGAAGAATGATTGAGTGAATCGCCAATCACTCAATATCTATACCCCTAAACATACTTCGATCCACCGGGGATTTATCTATGCAATTTCAGGCATCCATCAGCGAATAGCAAACGCATCATATTTACAACCCTAAAGACACTTCCATTCACCGGGGGCTGTAGTCTAACACAAACACAATCATCTGGGAATTATTATCATGCCAAGTTGAAAACACAGCTGGAGTAACAGTTTAAGATGGGTTAATTCCTGAGTTTTACTTAAAGAGTTAGGAGAATCGTTCAGAAAGCTGATCTTCTATTCTGCTGACAGCAAGTGTCTCTATGAATGGAGAGACAGTGGCTCGAGAGAAGGGGGCACTAGCGATAACTTTGGGAATAAAGTGCAATTCTTTCGTATTTGTGCATTAGTGATTCATGCTCGCTCATCCCAACCGGTCGGAATGAGATTTATGCCCCACTTATTTTCGAAAATTCGATCCCTAAGGGGGGAACTATTACGGAATCATATTCAGGCTTTTTGAAGTCTAATAATCGCTTACCTCCATAAGCTGCTGCATCTGCGGGTTCTCAGCGAACATGGTCCTGAAATTAATTTTTAGGTCAAATTTAAAATTAAATTTCAAACCTGAGAAACTGGGGATTGGACATGATGGACTGCATGATGGGCGAGTTCATCATCTGCGACATCATCTCGGGGTTGTTCAGCATCTGCATCGGATTGCCCATTCCGGCACCCTGAAATAGAACATTTGAATAGGGGTGAAGATGGACTTTTGCGCCGTAATGGTGAAATGGACTCTTGAGGCGCGCATTGATTGCGCAAATGTCCACGGCGCCTCTGTGTTTCATCCACTTGTTACAAACCTTTTTTTAAAGTAGTTCGATTCCAAATACATTGAGGCCAGTTGAAAAATACCTTGTCTACTCGTATTTTCCATGCACTTTTTGTAGTTAGAGTATACGACGTCATCTTTGCACTGATTGAGTCATCAAACAGTAGTGATGGATGTTCATTGGAGGCTAATCATTACATTCATCTGGTGACAAAACAACTAATTGAAGAGGAAATTTTGAAGAATCGACGTGAAAATCCTTTCGGAGGCACAGTAGCCATATTCCAGCAACTTCTGATTAACTAACAAATCTCCACCAATTCAACCACATCAACAATTTTGCAAGGGAATAGGCCAATTTACTACGATGTTCTTAATAGTTGTAAACTGTTCATGTTTGTTGGTATCTCTGTGATTTGTTTTCTGCAATCGTTTGAGTATTAGATGTTTGGAGAAAGCCTTTCAACAATTCTGCTCAATTACAGTTTTGACCTGTAACCCAGGCGATGTCGAAAACGGGTTTGGTTCACAGATCGATGCAGAGAAGTGTAGAGACGCGCTTGCTTTGAGTTTACGACATGAGCTGACATGGACCATTGCGCCATATTGTTGAAATGAACTCTTGCCTCGTGATAATGACGCATTTGTCCATTTCACCACTACGGCGCCAACGGTCCATGTCAGCTCTTATCGTACACCCCTCGGTTTCTAATCGTTCTTTCATAACCCCCGCCATACCCTCCGACCAATCGCTTTCTATAACTGGTTTCAGTGGTAAAAGACAGCGAACGGGGCGCAAGGTACAACTGCTTACAAGGATGAAGACGGTAACGCCTCTGACATAAGAATCCAGTCCATTAAAGGGGTACATTTCAAAAAAATGTATTTACATCGAAAAATTGATTCATTAAATCTGAATAACCTACCCCGACATTTAACAAAAACTGAATTTTATTTTTAAATGTTTCATAAATTCTGAAAAATGGGTGGAAAAGTATTCAAAAGAGAGGGGGGAAACGTACCCCGAGTGCTCCGAATGGATTGGGCGCGCCTCCGGGAGCGGCGTTTGGTGCAGAGGTAGGGCGAGGATTCGACTGAAAAGGCGAGTGTAAGATAAGAACGCCATGGACATTTGCGCCGTAATGGTGAAATGAACACGTGGGCCGGGAAAACAGCGTGTCCATTCCACAATTGTGGCGCAAATGTCCCTTGCGTTGTCTTTCATCCGAAAAGTAGCAGGTCATGAATCCTTCTCCGCTTTACCCATAATAGTGGGCTCAAAGGCTATGAGCCCATGAGTCATAGCAACGGTGGGATGGGAGCCCATCAAAAATGCCAATATATCTGCAGTCAGGCTGTCGGTCAGATTTCTTCTCGCTCACTTATAAGAATATGCCCTCAAACCACTGTCTAACCGACAGTCCGACTCAGCGCGTTAGTATTCTCAAGTAGAAAAGTGTGCCACGTGATATCGGAGATATTGGCCACGTGTGCACATCGGAAACGAAACGAGGCACAAACCTGTGCAGGCTGGGAAGGAGTCGATGGGGCTGCAGCAGCTGCAGCCGCGGGCTGCTGTCGAATGACGAGATGAATCGCCATGCCATCCTTTATGGCTGAAAGCACAAGCATTTCCATGAGAAACGGGCAAAACAAAAAAAAATTATGGCTAAATTATTCGTACAATGTTGTGCCAGAGTGTCGGCATCCTTGAGAATCTTTCCAGAAAAGATGAGAGTGTGCTTCTCCACAGGCTGGGAAGTCTTCTCGGACAGTTTACTCTTCACCTGAAGCAGAAACATTGGCAAAAATACATATTTTCAAGTCTTATTGTTCATTTTCATCTCCTTTTCTTGCTATTTTCGCATATTATTGCAGATATCACTGAGTATTTCTCCGTCGTTTCATATACTTTCACAATTCCTAATGTGTCGTCATCACTCGGGAACATTCCGAGTCACCAAGTTTTCGTGCACTTTGGGATTATCCGAAGGAACTCGATCTTTGAAAGCAGTGAAACGTACGTCAGCGACGGTCGCGCTCTCCAGCACTTCGACGTCGTACACCGTTGTCGTCGTCTTAACGCTCAGATTTATCTTCGCTTCCGAGGACTCAGCCATCGCTGAAAAACGTCATTATTTCCACTTTAACATAACGAGAATAACCCAGTTCGCAACTAGAAACGTCAAAATAGCGGAATCTAATCAAAATACGGCGCAACAAGCACGGAAACAACAGAGAGTGACGGAAATGACAATTTCTATTAAACGGGTCCGGGCATTCTCGGCCAATGGCGCGCTAGGCTCTAAACGGAGTATCAACGGACCGCGACGCGTGGCGACGCCCCACCGTAGTTTTGATGTGCACGATCGTTTGAAGGTTAGTCATTCTTCGCGGGTAAGGGGGCGGGGCCCGTTGAGAGTGCGCTGACCAATGAGCGACGGACAAATCGAGCAACAGCCGACGTGGACTTGAGGAGTTTGTCAGACGTCAGCTCGCGTTTTCTGGATCTGGTGACGTGTCTTTGTTTCATTTGACTGCATAAAACCGCTTCAAGCAACTGCTTACACCATCAGAAATCAACAATACTGCCCTTTTCCGCTGAAATCTCTAACTATCCCATAACTTGGGTTTTGTTTGGGCCGTACTCGTCCCGCCTGTGCACACAACTGTCCATTCGCGAAAGTTCCTCGCGCTGACCGGCCTCCTTTCCCCCTCGGCGATTTATAAGCCTCGTTTTGCTCGTATTTATGCTTCGTGTACCGTGTCTTAGTCTCGTGAGACTGGCATTACTCATGTTGGCTGCTTTTCAGGTATCTAAACTCGTAGAGGGATGAGGAGTCTCGTACTGTTGGCGGCCGTCGTGGCCGGCGCCGTCCTCGCCTCGGACGATGTGGTTGTCCTCACGGACTCCAACTTCGCCGACGAGATCAAGACGATGGAGGTGGCCCTCGTCAAGTTCTACGCCCCCTGGTAAGAAGTGGATATCGATCGAGAGGGACGGGACACGGGAATGATGGAGAGTACAGAAGGAGAAGAGAGGGGAAGAGCGGCACAGAATAAAGTTGTCTTGTGCTAACAATGAGATACTAAGCGAGGATGGAGGATGATAAGAACAGTGAAAATTCGTTCCAGCTCGGCTGGAATCCATTTTGAAAGCCTTTGTTGCACCTTTTGTCTTTTGGGGTACACGTGTCATGTGTGACGAACAAAACAACGCTTTATAGGCAGGGTGAGTCTTTTGCAACGGGAGGCATTAGAAAAATACATTGAAATCGGAAATAATTTTGTCAAGTTGCCCTGCCCTATTTCGCCTATTTTCTGAGCGAGGGGTGGTGTTGTATCGTACCTGAAGCGGGTTTTTTCCGTTTCGAATCCCCTGAAACTATTTCTTGCGTTGATACCATGAAAAACATGAAGGTTTTGAAAAGTAGGGCACAAGCCATTAACGTGATGTGTCAAGGTTCTTCTTGCGATAATTATATGGCCAATTAGTTGTATGAACAACAAAATTTGCGAAAAAATTCTCTCGGTTCGGAGCACAAGGGCATATTTGCCTTTTTGTGGGAGATGGTTGTGGCGAAATTTTAGCTGCAGTCATCACTTTTTGGCTCTCATGCGCTGCTTAAGTACAAATGTAGTGGGCGTTGTCGGCGGTCGGGTGATATGTGCCTTGGAATCCGCCAAATTGGTATTTTGAGCTGAATAACAGTGTTGCGATTTGCAGGTGCGGACACTGCAAGAAACTCGCGCCCGAATTCGACAGAGCTGCCCCGAAGCTGAAGTCGAACGACCCTCCCATCGCCCTCGTCAAGGTATTTTAACTACTTGATTACCAGATCCTCTATATTCTGAGTTTCATTCCTGAGACGTTATTCTGGAGGGTTTTGGCAAAAAATCCTTTAAAGAACCCGGTTGAGTCGTATTCATCATATTCAGTCGACTCACTCTCTTATTGATTAGGCGGAGAGCGCTTGTAAACAACTTTCTGCACGTGATTTCTGGTGCCCACGCTGATATAGAGTATCGATCTTTGCTGACCTGTATCGCCGGTCTGCTATCATTGGAACTGTCTTATCCATCCCCTCTCTCGCGGTGTCAAGGACATTGGAGTGGTGATTTCTGCACGAGTAACTCTATCTGTGCACTGACTGGCTAACGAGGACGTAAGGGATAGCCTATTTAACGGTCCTGGCCCTGCGTAGTAGTCCCACCAGAAACTGATGCTATCTGACGGGGCTGCTACGCAGGGCCAGGGCCGTGATATAGGCCATTTCAGGATGTAGTGCACTGTGGCTCTTGTGTAAACAGCTTGTGACCTTTTGGAAAGCTGTGGGTCGAAGAGCCAACGATATTGGGAGTTATGTGCACAGCTCGGGTGACCGTATCAGTCTAGCTCATGTCTCCGCTATGCAAATGCTATTGAACTGTAATACAATGCCTTTTGTCCGGTATGTATCGACGAGCTTACCAATCCATCACTTTTTCGTTGGAAAGTTTCACTGAAAACTAATCGGATCCGATCAACATGCGTAATCTTTGCCGTCCGTACAACAAAGCCACGTATTGTTGCACGTTGCCTAGTACTTTCCATTGCTCGGAGGGATGATAATAGCCCCTCTCTAGTGTAATTTCGACTGTACGATTGTAATCGTAACAGTTGGTAATGCCATTTGGCGATATGCATCTTGAAGGTCCAAAACGATGAATAAAATCCAGCGATGGTCATGCTAATGCTGAGCCTTCAGGTTGACTGTACTGTCGAGAAGGACGTGTGCCAGCAGTTCGGAGTCAACGGATACCCCACGCTCAAGATCTTCCGCAACGGACTCCTCGCACAGGTATGTTGCAGTACCCTTGCATCTATTCTGGCATGTTGAATCCCAAGTGCATTCCGTCTCTGTGCGCTCTCATTCACTAGGTCTTCTCTCGCACATAGAGACAGCACTCGATAAAGAGCACAGAGGTGCAATGCACTATGGTATTCGCTATGCCAACACTGCTTGTATCCCGCTTCCGTACTATGATTTCGCAATGGGGAATATGAAGTACTTGAAATCAAGGAATGTCTAGTGTGCAAATAGCCTTAACGTTGTTGCTGCAGGACTACGAGGGACCCCGTGACGCCGATGGCATCATCAAGTACATGCGTGGACAGGCCGGACCCTCTGCCAAGGAGATCACCAATCTGAAGGAGTACGAGAAGTTCGTCAACCAGGACGACTCTGCAGTCCTTGGTCAGTATTCACATTGTGCCTACTGGGGAAAATGGGAAAATACATTGACGGCAACTGATGAACTGTGCACATTTAGGCTTCTTCGAGTCGGAATCCAAGCTGAAGGACTCGTTCTTCAAGGTTGCCGACACCGAGAGGGACCGCTTCCGCTTCGGATACACTAGCAACGCCGAAGTGCTCAAGAAGGCCGGATTCACCGAGTGAGTTTGTGCTGCATCCTGGGAATGAGAATTTTGGGTCTGGGTGAACCCGGTGAAGTCGAGCAACCATTAAGGCTAATACCTAGTTGAGTAACTATCCCAATCATCAACTAGCCAAACATTATAATTAGTTGGACATGCAGTACGCTACGCGTGTGTTCATGCGTGCGGTCGGGTCTAGTGTTCTATAGTTCGATTGTGGTGCAATTGAACATTGCGATCGTGACAATTGGAAGTTTTATTCTTGTTGCAGTGACATCGTGGTCATTCCTCCCAAGAAGCTCCAGAACAAGTTCGACCCCAACGAGTTCAAGTACGACGGCAACTACGACACTGACAAGATCAAGGCTTTCCTCGTCTCTGAGACGTAAGCTTCTGAAGTCGTTGTCCCTTTTGATCCATTCGATTGCGCAATCCTGTTTCTTCTTGGCGGCTTTCGATCATCATTCCCTTTCAGCAACGGACTCGCTGGAGTGCGTACCCAAGGCAACAACTTCCAGTTCGAGGCTCGTCCTCTGACTGTCGTCTACTACAACGTTGACTACGTCAAGGACCCCAAGGGTACGGAGGCCTGAATCTGGAACTTACCGTAGTTTCTGCTTCCAGGATCAAACTACTGGCGCAACCGTGTGCTCAAGGTCGCCCAGGACTTCAAGCGCAAGGTCAACTTCGCCGTCTCTGCGAAGGAGGAGTTCTCTCAGGAGATCGAGCAGGCCGGACTCGGAGACCGCAAGGTACAGTAACCACAAGCGACGCGGTCGCGTCGCGGCCTTCATAGCAGCTTTTACGGATGCCTATTGCAGGACTCTGACAAGCCCATCGTTGTCATGTACACTGATGCTGGCAAGTTCCCCATGGACATGGAATTCAAGTGAGTCTTTCTATTAATGGGGAGATTCATTCGGGCCAGTGATCTTTGGGCTACTGTAATGTCATCTAGCTAATCCACTACTCTTCAGCGTGGAAAATCTGAAGCAGTTCGTCCAGGAGGTTCTTGAGGGCAACGCCGAGCCGTACATGAAGTCAGAGGACGTTCCTGCCGAGCAGGGAGACCTCAAGGTGCAGTGACCTCACGCTTTGCGGTCGCGTCGCGGATGATCAACTACAGTAATCGAATGGTTTCCTTTGCAGGTTCTCGTCGGAAAGAACTTCAAGGACGTTGTTCTGGACTCAGGAAAGGATGCTCTTCTCGAGTTCTACGCTCCCTGGTGCGGACACTGCAAGACTCTTGCCCCCAAGTACGAGGAGCTCGCCACCAAGGTACGGTAGTGACACTTTCATCAAGGTACAGTAGTGAATCGAGATGATCACTGTTTAACAATAGTGATCATTACTGCTGTAGGATACACTACTACAGTTCATGGTCCACTTCTTCCACGACCCTTGGTCATAATGACCTCATTCTCGTGCTGGAACTCTTAACAGTCCATGGTACATCTCGGACATTTTAACAGTTCATGGTCATGTGCGCGACCGGGGTTGTGATGCGGCCCATTCGCGTGGTAGCGCTCAACGAGTGCGCATGGTGACCGCAAACAACGCGCGGTCATTCGATGCACATGCATCTTTTAATTGACCACAACGGTCGCCAAATACCTCGCGTGCTGAGATTGTTTCTCAACACGAATCTCACCGACAGGTGCCACGACTCGTGACCTTCTACTCGGATGTCGCAACCGATGCACGGAATTTCGTCCATAGAAGTACCCCTTCGGTTCCGCGTAACCATTTGAAATGAAGAAGGGGTGAACGGGAGTTCCGGTCATGAATGGGACTCCCGTTCATCTCCTCTTCATTTCTCGTAACCAAACTTCATTCCTCCCGGGATTCTCGGATCCGTTCTGGTTCGCGACACCCTACCTAATGCCCCTTCTCCCTCCCCTCCTCGGGGAGCTATCGCTTCGGCGATTTCTTGAACACGGTGGTTCAACCTCATCCACCGTATACACCCTTTCCCAAACACTGGCCATACGCGTGGAAGGTCTCACTCGAGGCTGTTGGTCGACCGCAGTCAAGTTCAATACTTCCTCGGGCGTCCCCCCGTTTCAAGCAGACGTCGCTTGAAGGACTCAAGCGCTTCACCGGGGACGACTGCGTGCGGCCGCAACGCGTAAGCAGACGCGTTGCGTATATGGTGCAGGTTTAGGCCATGAACTGATTCCTGGGCCATCCCTTTCGATTTTTCCTAGTTCAATTCGACATCGGGGAATATGATTCTGGTGTTAGATTAACCCGGCTTTATTTTGAAAAAAGTATTAGCTTTTCTTTTGCAAATGCATAGCCCATGTCTTAATAAATATAAAATGCTATCATAAATTAATTAAATTATAACGCGCCTCAGTATTTTAGAAACTAAAATTAATGAAAATTTTAGAAACTAAATATACAAAATTCGAAAACATTACGCACGACGTTTGTCCAACAGCAGAAAGTGACACGAAATTTTCGTTGAGGGATCCTATAACGATTGTGAACACTGATTAGGCTTGACCAGGGGTGATTGATTATTCAATCGATTTTTTTTCAGCTCGCCAAGGAGGACGTCATCATTGCCAAAATGGATGCCACCGCCAACGACGTGCCCCCCATGTTCGAAGTCCGCGGGTGAGTGGCAGTCTTCGTATTATCTAGTGGTTTTCCCGTCTTACTGTAGCCTGCTTCGGCTTTCATTTCTGTATGCAATTACGGTATGTACTTGCAGATTCCCCACGCTCTACTGGCTGCCTAAGGGCTCGAAGACTCCCGTCCCCTACAACGCTGGTCGCGAGGTCGATGACATGGTCAAGTTCATTGCCAAGCACTCTACCGACGGCCTCAAGGGATACGACAGAAACGGCAAGAAGCTGAAGAAGAAGCAGACCGAACTCTAAATTCCTTCCAATGACATGCACCAGTACACTTTTAAATTATTATTTGAGATTAATAAGTATTTATTGATAGAAGTACCACCCCTATCTTCCTCATTTTTGTACTCAGCTCCAAAACGATTGTGATACTGTACCTTTTATGGGCAGCTTGATTGCTATATATGTGATCATTACTTGTTTGTTATTGACTGGGATATGGTCGTGTAAGGTGTCGCTTGCTTGCACTTGAACATCTGGCTTCCATAACCTTTCTCAGTCTTCCTAAGACCAACCCCAGTCATTAGAAGTTGATGATTTTAAGTTATTGTTTTGTTTCATCCGCTTGTGTGGTTTTAACTTAGGAGATGCTGGTCTTGTATCCAATCGTGTTTTCCATTGTCTGATGCGTTCTGTGTATGTTCATCACCGAACTGCAATGTGCCTTGAGCTCTCCACTCTCTTGATGGCCCTGTTTTGCGGCAATTTAGGTTTCCATAATAAATTTTTGTGCCTTACCCACATTTTTTTTGTTGCTTGTTCACATGGGATCATGTACTCGGGCTTGAGGGTTGGGGATCGGATGGGTCTGCGGTATTTGAATGTACCGCCACTTGAACAACTTGATGTGGAAGACGGACGCGTCGCGGCTTGCGTTGCGGCGGGTCTTACGAGATTTGTCGTCGGAAGTTCTTGAAGTCTTGCGCTGACATCTTGTTTCTCGATGGTTTCTGATGATTTCTTTTGCGATTTTTTGTATCAGCTTTATTGTTTCAATAGTTCACTAGTGTATTATGCAAGAATAATGCACACAGCTGCGCTATAAATGGGAGAAATAGGCCAAAATTTGTGGACTGTCCGTAGATGTTCTTCATGCATTACCGAGGCCCATTTCTTGTTCCACAGTCGTCAGATCTTGGAATTAAGCATATTTTTGCTATCTACTTGTCTTGTAGTAGCACATTCTCGAATGTCACGTGCCATCGATTTTTGGATGATGCGTTATTCTTGTGCAAAGTTTTACTGATCCCGCGCGGCGAAACTCTCTTGTTTCTTCTTGTATTGGTCTCAGATTTTATTTTTTTAGCATTTTAGAGTGCATAAATGGATTCAACATGTTCGAAAACCCCTAGAAAATGATCGAAACCGTGATCCAAGCACTTTGCGTGATTTTGGCACTTTGCCAATTGTAGTTTGATGTCAGTTTGTAGCCGCGACGCGCTTCCATGTGGAACGTGAACAGCGACGACGACGAGTCCAATTCATCGGCAACTGGGGATGATGGGGCGGCCGAAGATGGCAAGGTGGGTCTGCAATGCAAAAATCATCGTACTGCTGACTGTTCGGCGATCTAAACTATTTTATGCTAAATCGGCAGGATTTTGAACGATTGTTGCGCAATTCACGTGAATCCTCCGCTGTTTCAGGACGGGGCCGCACGTGATTCGGGCGGATCAAGTGAGGAGCGCCTGCAGCCTGCTGCATATGCTGCACCGCCGGCGAAGAGGAGGCAGATCAAGGTGTCCGACGAGGAGGATGAGGATGAGCAGAGCAAGGGCGAGGCGGATTCAGACTACGAAGATGACGATGGTGTAAAGGAGGACAAAAGTGAGGGCATTGCTATTGCTATGATTCATATACTCTAACATCGAAAATATCTGTTTTCTTATCGTGATAATTGTTTTATTTTTTTACATATTTAAAAATAAATAAATATGTTTTATTTTAGATAAACGATCAGACGATTCTGCCGAGGACGAAGAAGAACAAGAGGATGAAGAGGGATCGGGCAGTGAGGAGAGCGATGATGCAAGCAGCGATGGCAGTGGTCCTAAGCGGAAGAGGGCCAAGAAGACTACGGTAGCGTCAGGCAAGAAGATCGACGATAAGACACGGAAGGTACAGAAATGCGTTGTGGATGATGGACCAAGTAATCACTGAACTCTGCGAAGTATGAACTAAATATTGGTGATTTGAACGAATCCTGGTCCCACAGCGAACGATCTGTAATTACAGTAACCCCTTGCAGTTGCTGGAGGAGGAGAACTACTTCAGACGATCGTCCCGGCAACGCATCGATACAAACACCTATCACCCGGAGGTTGGATTTTCAACTGTTCAGAAATATTGTCGATGGATTATTGGGGGTTTAAAAAAATTATTTGTATTGTATTATTTTGGATATTAAATCCTTATTGTGGAGTTATTTTCTGAAAACATTAGCTATTTTCTTTTTTTACAGGTCGGCCAGTCATCGAAACGACGATCTTCAGGCAAGAAAGGAAGAGGCAGCGACGATGAGAGCGACGAGGTACGGTAGTTCCATCTGTGCGGGACCAAAGCGACTTTGAATGTTTGATCAATGAAAATAAGTAGATTCTTGCGCATTATGTGTTAGGCGACTGGGAGTTTCCGGCAACAAGTATCAGATCACCTGTTTTTTTTTACAACTAATAAGAGTTACTCTTTGTGAAATGAAATAAGTAAATAAGTAAGTAAATTGCCAATCTCAGGCGTCATCCGCTTCATCCGAGGCCTGGTCGGACGAGCCGAAACGGAAGAGAGGCCGACCATCCAGTCAGTACCCAGTCACATATTTGACCCAGTTGATCTGGGTTACTGTAGCTGTTCCACTCGAGACCGCCACTCATTTGCACATTCCCGTTCCTCAGGCAAAGCAGCGCAGCAGCCGTCGAAGGCGAAGCAGCGGGCACTGTCTGCAGCGGCTGCAGGTCGCAAGCGTCACATCGACTACAAGGAGGACAGCTCTGACGATGAGGTACGGTAGAGGCAACTGGGTCAGATTCATGATCAAGGTTTATATACTGTAGACTCGGAAAGGCTACACTAATAGGCGCATAACCCCGTTACAGTCATGATTAATGAAGCAAATATGTGGAATGCAACATGATTGTTCAAGTTGTTGCATACCGTATCGAAGTCAACTGGGTCAGATTCATTGCTTGTGGAATTCAATCGTGTCAGGTTAACGAGGAAGACGTGTTGGAGTGGACGGAAGAGCCTCCGGAGCCTGAGAAGACGTCCAACGGCTCCAATGGACTGGGAGGAGATGCGGTGGAGAAGGTATTGATTGGATGGGATATTGATTGATCTCTGAATTACGGTATCACGGTTGATCTCATAGGGCGGTAGGGAAAATAGAAAGGCGGACTTCTGATGATGTCGACCAGTCATCGTTGCTACTATAAAGGATGTACCTGGATTTCCATACAAATACTGTTCAGAGTAGCTTCAAATGATAAATAATGTTGATTTTTTGCTGACCTTGAGAGCATACATCCGAATACTAGCTTATCTCTATGCGTTACAGTTTAGCAGGCTGCTAGTCGCAAGGGGTCACCGGGGTTTCATTTTGTTGGGCTAGGTAATTCATAAGTGTGTTACAGTAGGCAAATTAAGGTGCTGCGAGTTCGGATGGGCGCGCCCGGAGCTACAGGCCCGTCGACGACGTGCTACAATGTGGAGGAGAAGGGGGATCCGAATGATGGACAGCCGGCGACCGAGCGACAATTCCTCATCAAGTAAGTGGTGCTTACTGCATAGTATGCAGTGCATACATGAGTACGATCGTGACACAATCACGATACCACCCTGCGATCATGGTTATTTTTTTGCATACATACATGTTGCACGAACCCCGCCCATGTCTATGACTTACTGTTCGTTGGTGGATTTGGGTCGATATCTGATTATGTGAACGGCTGGTGCTGTGAGCACGACTTATTTTTCCCCTTGTCTTTTACCAGCCTGTATGACAAAGGCAAACGATTAAAGCTTGCCCGAACTTGGCCAATTCACAAGACTCAAAAGAGAATGAATTGTTGTTGAGATGGGTTGGATGGTCTCACATGCACAACACCTGGGAGTCGGAGGCTTCACTGGAGGTGGGCGGAGTCAAGGGCATCAAGAAGGTCACCAACTTCCTCAAGAAGATGGCCGAAGTGGACGCATGGTAAGCGCGGGATATTTGAATTTAGGCGGGAAAATTCACATTTGAAATTGCGCAGGCGCCGCACCGCCGACAAGGAGTACATCGAGTACTACGACTGCGAGCAGGGCATGAACGACGAA
>JACMIF010000660.1:0-33946 GCA_014805445.1 Diplogasteroides magnus | reverse complement strand
TGTTTCGCGTTTTTCGAAACGTGTTCGAACATGTTACGAAAAACGCGAAACACTGCCATAACTTCCTTCCCAATGGATGTATCAACTTGCTGTCAACAGGAAAAAGATTTGTATCCTCGAGACGAACATTTCACTAGTTGGTGGTAAATTGAAACATCCACTAAGAAAAAAGTTATGCCAGAATTTCAACTGTTTCGAAACACGCAAAAAAAGAACGGGCAAAAGGAGTTTCGAAACGTTTCGAAACAGCAAAAGAACGCTCCATTAACGGAGTTGAAAGCCAGCCACTATATTTTAAAGAAGTCACAAAGGGAGATTGTTTTGCATGCACTTTCGGGATCACTTCTCTCCAATTCCCTTACTCTCTCGTTGTCAGAGTAGACCGCTCTGACGACGAGAAGGTGGGGGAATGGAGAGAAGTGAACCCGAAAGTGCATGCAAATAAATCTCCCTTTGTGGCTCCTTTAAGCGCGAAACATATTCAAAAGCATGGCTAATTTCAGAAAAAGACGAAATGCCTTGCAAAAGAGAGAGAGAGAGAGAGCGTAGGACGTAATTGTGAGAACGTTCGTACTCGGAATATACAGTTGGTTTACACGAATAATAACAGGTCGATTATGTCTATCATCTCATACTACGACCACATGCAAGACAAACACATTCCCACTCATGGACCGGGAAGTTGGCATGACCCTGATATGGTGAGAGAAGAAGGAGAGAAGAGAGGGAAAGGGAATGGTTGCAGTTGGTGATTGGAAATGCTGGAATAACTCCTGATATGGCACGAGCACAAATGACAATCTGGAGTATTTGGAGTGCACCCCTCATTATGAGTAATGACCTCAGGTGAATCTTATTCAATCAAGTACTTCATCTTGTTGTCTTTTCAGAAACATCGCCCCAGTCTTCAGAGACATTCTTCAGAACAAAGTGAGACTCAATTAGTGAAACAAAAGAATGTCTTATTCTCCCTTCTCAGGCCGTCATTGCTGTTGACCAAGATCCTCTGGGAAAGATGGGAAGACTTGTGGCAAATGTGAGAATTACAATGACTTCAAAGAGATGAATTCAATCCATTCAGACAACTGATGTGGGTGTTTATCTCAAGCCAATGGAACCCGTTGATCGGGCAACTGGTGAGAGTTTCAATTGAGGATGAATGATGGGAGAATTCTTCAGGTGAATTCTCATTTGCCATTGGAATCCTCAACAGGAATCCCAACAACAGAAACGTAAGCTCATATCATATGAGAATAGACGAGAATGAGTCCTTCAGTCGGTGGAGTTCATTCTTGGAAGACTTGGATTGGCATCTCCTGGAGGATACAGAATCGATGATTTGTGGACTGGACAATTGGTTGGAGTGTTCACTCCCAACCAGACTTTCCAGGTGTGAACACACCCACTATTTTCCATTTCAATGCTTTCCTTCAGACTATCGTCAATCCCACAGGAGCCAATCTCTTCAAGGCAACTCTCGTTTCTCAGGCAGACTTATCCAGAATCTCCTTTGCCAAGTTCTAGTGTATCCACTGACAACGTCGTCCTTCCTCAGCTAATAACTCCCCTCCTAAGTGTCCGTATTGTCTCCTTTGTCCTTGTCACACTCAAGGACCATTTTCTCATCTTTGCTTCAGAAGCGCCTTTCCTCAATGTGCAATATACTCAGCGTCTGTTTGTATTTTCTGTGTCGTGCTCATTTTTGTTCCTTTTCAACCGAATACGTGAATGCCTCCTGCCTGCCTCATTTCCCTTGCCTCTCTTGGCCATCGAAGTCAACAATGGGCCAAAGGAGGAACAAGAACTGTGATCGCCAACTGTTGCCATTCAATCAACGTGTCTAGAAACTGGCGATAAAGCAGAGATTTCCATCCAATTCGTCTCTTCATCCACAACAAAAGTCCTTCTCCTTCTCATTCGTTCATGCATAGGTCATGTCCTCCCATCTCATCCCTTCATCAGTCTTCCCCCATGAGACATTGTCTATCCAGGCCTTCTCTTCTCTTCTCATATCAATGTTTGCCCCATTCCTCCTTGTCTAATCCAACTTTCCTCGCCTCGTTTGTCTCCTCATGCATCCATTTCTGCTCTGTTTCACTCTTCTCTTCACTTTTTCTTCTCCTAATCGTGACAATTTCTCCTTTCTCATTCAGTCCTTTTCCTCCTTCTTCCTTCTTCTCTATTCCATTGCCATTAGAAGCTCCTTCCCTCACAACTTCCACGCATATATTGGGTCTCTCATTCCTGCTCTCTCCTCATTCTATCAACATTCCTCTTGGGAGTTCTTAGAAGAGAAAGAAGGGGGAAGAGTCCTTCTGACCCTTCATATTGTCCTTCTCCTCTCCTTCCAGAGTCTCTCCACTCATATCCAACTTCCCTTCCCTCATTGCTCTTTCATGTAATACGAGTGGATGATTGTGTCTTCTCTTCTTATTTGTCCATTCAACAGTTCTTCTTCCTTCTCTTCGTATCGTTGGTTGCCTCTTCAATTCCTTCCCCTTCTTATTCCCTTGGGGGATTACTTTGTCACTCGTTGTAATCCCCAATGCAAGTCTTTCACAGTACACTTCTCCATACGTGTGTAGGTATTGCGAAAGAGGGGGAACAATGTGCATAGCTGTTCTTTCGAGGGAAAGGATGTGAAAGGAGAGAAAGGCCCGCACTCTTTCAGCTTCCATGGTTGGATGTTATCGATTCATGAAGGGAGGCCTCATGGGAGGGAGGAAATAGAGGATAGAGAGGAGGAGAGAGCAAAGATGAAAAGGGAAATGAGGGAACGGAGAAGCATAGATGGACATGATCGTAATATATCACAGGGCTTCCTTCCATTAGCACAAGTCTCTCCTGTTATACTCTTCCCCTCACTCAATCTCACACTTCGTCAGTTCCCTCTAACTGCACAAGTCTCTACATCTTCACGACAACTCAATTCTGCGTTGAACAACCACAACTTTTACTTCCATTGCTAGTTTTTGTGTTTGAATTACAATAGATGAAGCTGAATGATGAATTAACACAGAGTCGTCTGGAGAAAATATTGCATGGATGATTCAATTGAGAACATATTTCTTCCCTTTGGTTGGAGGCATAAATTGATGCTCTCCCTCTCTTAGTAGAATTGTCCTTTCCTCTATTTCATGAGCTCTTTCAACTCCTTCTATTGATCATCCAGAATGGATTTATTTCATCTTTAGCCATTCTTTCATTCCACGACGCCATTTCTCCCTCTTCCTCCTCCTTCAATCTGTTTTGTAGTCCCACATGATATCCTCCTCCATCAATAATTTCCGTTTCTGTCACTACATTCGAATCCCTCTCTGTCCCATATTCATTCCCTCACAAAATGTTTCCCTCTCCTTCATCTCCATGTATCATAGGAATTCTCTTTGTGACGAAATCATTCAATCTGATTGAATTCCCTTTTCAGAAATGGCTGACGATGCACTTCCGGATACTCTTGAGGAGATCAACCTCAGAATGAATACAACGGCTGATGAGGCGAGTCTATTACAGTATGCATCAGTCTGCGATAGTCAATGATCTCAGTCCATTGGGATACACAAGACGTTCTCACATATTCATTAATGTGGACCAGCGTGACAAAGGGGATTCATATGACTGCAGGGTTGAAATCAGAATGATTGCGGTGTGTCGTGTGTGACTAGGAGAAAGACATGACTGCAATGGGTATTTGCGCTGTAATCGTGTAGTGGATATGTGCGCCATCGTTGTCATTCTCACAGCTCAAATTTTTATTTCACCATTTTCGCAAATGACCATGGCGCCCTTGTGACTTCGTTTCTTCTGACAGGTGTCTCTATTCGACTGGGACAATTTCCCCTCTGAAATGTCTCTCAGTTCCTTTCCCTTGAGATAGTTCTTCTTATGGGGAGTAAATATAATATTCTCCTTCCTTCTCCTTCTGTCACCTTCCATTCCACTCTATTCCATATGTTGTGTGTATTGTACAGTCCTTCCCCTCCCACCCATTTCTGGTCCCTTTCTCCCTCTTTCTTCTTCTCCTCAAAGTAAGTCGTGGTACTCCATCTCAACTGTCCCCCACCCATTCTCTTCTTCTTCCCAAGAGACTTCTCAGTTCTCTCCACCTCTCACTTCTCTAATTCATTCTTTCTTCTTATGGTCGACAGTCACGATACCCATAGGGGCGGTCTCTCTTTCATATCTTCTCCTCTATGGTTGACTTCATCTTCATCATCAATTCAATGCAACTATTCCTTCTTTTCCTCCATTCTCTCTTCTTTCCAGTCACACATTTGGTATGCATATCGAGGGTTCTCTCCCAGCCTCTCCTTCCTTTCACTTCTGTCCATACATTCAGTCCTTTCCTCTATCCATTAGATCCTCTTCTACTATGTCTCAATCATGATGTCTTTCCTTGTCTCATCTTCCCTTATCCATTAGTAGTGGGAAAAGGCCTTCCATCCCACCTGTCCCTTCTTCTCCTTCTTCTTCCTCCTCCTCATCTCCTTCCCTTGGGACTCCTCGTGTATCTCCTTCCTTCTTCCATCGATCCTTTCTCACTACAGCAATCATCGCTGTCACCAAGTCTCCTCCCACTTGATTTAGTGTCCATACCCCCAGATGGACCCCTTTCTCCTATTCTATTCCATGCCTCTTTTCCTCCTCTCTTTCAGATCCAAACTGGCTCCTCATTCGACAGTCCTCCTTGGTCTCTCCTGTACAGGATAGAGTCAGAATGGCTCCTGGACGTGGAAGGGATTCGAAGAAAGGAAGGGATCCCCCTCTTCCAGATGGAGCTGAAAGGGTCAATGGACTCATTCTTCCTTCTGATATGGCAGATGAACTGAAGGACCTCAACGTCGACATCGAGGATAAGGCTCAGGAAGTGGGGAATGAAAAGAGTAGAAATAGTCACGCTGGTCCACAATCAGGAACTATTCATGTAAAGACTGTATGGTAATCATCTTTCCCTTTCAGTCGCTTGAATCAACTCGTCGGATGCTCGCACTGTGCGAGGAGAGCAAGGAGGCCGGAATCAAGACCCTCGTCATGCTCGATGATCAAGGAGGTGAGGGTGGCCGAGGGGATAGAGGGGGAGATTGTCATCTATGAGGGGTCGGGTGCAAACCCTCTTGGTTGCAGAACAACTGGAACGAGTGGAGGGAGGACTAGACACGATCAATCAGGACATGAAAGAGGCTGAGGAACATTTGAGGGGAATGGAGAAGTGTTGTGGATTGTGTGTACTACCATGGAATAAGTGAGGAATAGAAGAGAATGAAAGGAATGAATGAATGTTGAGGGCTGATGACTTTGAGAAGAATAGTGAATATGCCAAGGCATGGAAGAAGGATGATGATGGTGGAGTGATTAGTGATCAACCAAGAATAACAGTAGGAGACTCAGCAATGGGACCACAGGGAGGATATGTGACGAGGTTAGTGAAAGATAGATCTTTTTTATATTGGAATACTCTACAGAATCACAAATGATGCTCGTGAAGATGAAATGGACGACAATGTTCAACAGGTGAATAGATATATTCTATCTGGTGCATACAGTATTGATCTAGTATTAATATTTTGATTGTGTGTAGTGATCTCTTCTATCTTCAGGTTTCTACTATGGTTGGCAATCTTCGTAACATGGCAATCGATATGTCTACTGAAGTCTCCAACCAGAACAGACAACTCGATCGTATTGGCAATAAGGTAATTTCATTACCTCGCCAGGCGATACTTATGCTGTTTATCGTTCAGACGCAATCGAACGAGGTTCGTGTGGAATCTGCCAACAAACGGGCGAACAAACTCCTTACATAATTCCTTATTGCTATGTGTGTGTTGTGGTTTGTTTCCCTCCCTGTAGACGGTGTACATCCAATGTTCCTTCCATTAGCTCCTTTCTTGTGTTGTGAATCCTTCCCCCGATCTCCCATCCCCCGTGCCATCCCAGTTCATAACATGAGTCACCTTCCCTTGACCACAAATGCCTCCCTCAATCCTCCCGAGTGATTCAATCCTTTTTCCATCGCACAAAAGAGAGGTTTTATTCCAAATGATTTTACAGTTTTGTGTGTGATGCGTATGGAAATTGTTGCAATTCCGTTTTATAATTTATTGTAGCTCCCACTTGAATTCATTCCTCTTCCAAAGTTGAAAACGCTGTGAACGATAAACATTCGAGAACAAAAATATTTTTCGTTTATTTGACACAGTGAGGACGTTTTATAGTTTTGATGACCTCCTCAAGGATTGGCAACGAAACAAAGAATATTGAGTGACTGTCGTGGGAAATCTGCACGTGAATACGGTGGATCAGTCACTATTCTCATTTCCACATCACTGGACATTCATAGCAAGTGGTGCATTTTAAGCTTTTTTCCTCGTTGCATATTTCATTTCGAATTCTTTGGAAGCCGTTTCTGGGAACGTTCTTCCTTCTTTTTGCAGTCATTCACGCGTATGATTGCATTTCATTCAATTTGAATCGGTGGCAATTGTTCAGTCAAATATTGTTCAGTCAAATGTTTCTGTGTGCTTTTGTAACAATGATTTATAGAAGGAGAAAGCCACCGAAATATCCAAATAACGAATATTGCAGTGTCATTCTTTACAATGGGGTGAAATTCAATAGGGAAAACGTTATCTTCCAGGCTCGTTCAGTAATAGCGCGCTCATTTGAATAACGATTTCAGAAATGAGTTTACTTTAATCTCGTAAATGATGGAAAGTTCGCGATCCTGAATCAGGTATTATAATCAGAATGTGCTGACGCCATTCAGAAATAAAGGTAAATACAAATACACCTATCATATCATTTGAGTGTCACATGGACAAATTTTCGTCAATCTCATAAAGACTATAAATTTCGTTTAGGTAGAAAGTCAATTTTGCAACTTCTGAACGTATACTTTCCACTCTTTGAGTGAAAATGAAGTTAGTTTATAACTCGAGGTGGTTCACTACAATATCTGCATCTTAGCCCATGGTATCTATGTACATATTTAAAATACATCTGCCGAACAACATATTACACACACAGAAAAAATTCTGACACCGTAAAAACTGCCACTCCAGAATTCAGTTTGAAACTGCCACATGTGACAGTTTGGGGTCATTTTCATTCTACCATTTTACGTACCCGGCCGTTTTCATTCACCATTCTGGCATGTTGTCTGCTGAGCGGTAGTTTTTTTCTTACTATAAGAAGACTATCAAACTTTTCCTTCATTTTTCGGGTACTTATACGATTTTTCGCTTTTTCTGTTTTGCCGATGTGTCTAATGCTGTATAACTTACAATCACGAACAGTAGAGATACGAGCGGATCTTTACAATTGGCATGCATTGTCAATATCAAATAATGCTACATGAGTTTATATTCAGCAATTATTTTATTAGTTACAAGATGCAATGTGATACAAGAGATAATGATTACCAGAATGAATTCACAATCAGAATATTTAGTCTTCAATTCATTTTCATAAAATCAGTCAAATACATGTATCACGAGCGTGTAGCATCTTAGTTACTTATAAAAAATGTTCGATTGCTCATACAAAAGACTTAGAATTATTAGCTGATTCCTTCCTGTATATAACATATAACTGGTCAAGAATTTATGCGACGATAATGGGCGGAACATGTCTAGAAAGTGAAATGAAGAAGAATATTTAACAGCGAATATGATTGTATCGGCTTCTGCTCGGTATTTCAACAAAGAGGTAATGGAATCCTTGTTCACATCTGAAACGGGAACGAAAATTAACCGGATAGCGAACAACCTTTCCGCAGACAAAACAATCAACCGACCGCCGTATACAACGAAAGAAGTGAAAATGAAAAGGGCGCCATGCTGCGCACGCATTTACATCTCTTACGTACTCCTCATTTTCACAGTCATCACTTCTCCTGGGCGGTTGATCGGACAACGAGGTATGTCTGTCACGATAATCGAGTCGATTTTCAGGAAATAGGAGACCTTTTTTGATGAAATTCAGCTTCGCAATATCAAGAACACCAAATTGTGAGGTAATTCAAGTACCCTCGTGTTAATATCTGGAAATTTCAGTAATACTCTTCTAGTATATATATTTAGTATATATTTATCACCTGCATGGAATGTATACTAGAGTTAGATGATACAAAATGACATTTCGATTGAATGCGAGTGAGAGAAAGATGACTACTAGTCCGTCATATGAGAAGAATTTTAAAAAAGGATAATTATAATTATAATGGCTCTTCACTCTCACTTTGATACAACTTCGAGCGTCCAATTTCGACTGCCTAACTGGCATATCAATGACTTCTCTGAAAGGATTCACGGATTCTTCAATTTAGCTTATTGTGAAGCGGAATCGGATGATTTTTCACTAACAATTCAGGTTCGCAATATGCAAAAATCTAATAATGGTTCATTGTCAGATTCATCATACTTATCACGGTAAAATGTTCATAATCGCAGAAGGAAGTTGACTGGCGATAAATGGAATGGACAAGCATCATTATCGATTACATCAATCCTCAAATGCCGTTCTGTCTATTTTATTCATGTTGTCTGATAAATGTCCTTTGCTATCTATATATTCCTGAATGAACACGCGACTACCTATTCCATCCACAAAGCGGTTGAATCACTGCTGAATTCCCTGAGGGAGGGTGTACGGGGAATATTATGCTACATCCGTGAATTAGGGAGACTTACGATGTTTAGTGGCTCCCTAATCGCGCATTCCGCAGCGCAAAGGAATGAGACCGCGCGGGTGGCAAAATGGCAGTTTAAAATGACATTTGGCGTGGCAGTTTTAACTGATTGGGGGGAAATGGCAGTATTCACTGCTCATGAAACTGCCAATATTGGCAGTATTTTTTCTGTGTGCATGCGAATCCGACTTTAATTCAGTATTCCTTGCGCTAAACTTATATGGTGCAATTGGTCTAAATCGCAACTGCAATCAATTCGATTGCATGAAAGAACATCTCATGAAGATTGACATATACAAAGAAGGAAAGGTGAGTGCAGTGTATAACAGTTGTAACTGCAAGTTTGTCGTCAATAACAATTCCTGGCTTCACATTTACTCGTATTCTATTGCAATTGCTTTTTCTATAAACACATCATTCATGTCTAGAGACGTACTTTTCCTAGTTACCGATAAAGATAAATGACGAATATTATAATTTGTATTTATATAACAACACCAACACGAGCATCCAGAAGATGTCTTATTGCACAGAATATTGTATGTGATACAATGGAACAAGGAGGACGAGGGAGAAAGAATAGAAGGGTCAGACATGGGGAAGACCGTGTTTCTTCAGGAAACCCTGAGCCTCGTCGTTGAAACTGAAAAAGATATTGATGGTATTGGAGATGAGAAGATGATGTTTGCAGCTACTTATAGCATAGAAATGTCCTCACTCTTTTCCGAGTGTTTGCCATGCTCCCTTCGTAGCATCGTCCAATTTGGTCTTTGTCTCGATAAGTCCAACGAAAGCAACGAAGAATGTCTGAATGAATGCAAGATCATACAGGAGATGAATAGTGAATACTAACATGCCACAATGCAGGATCGAGCTTCAACACGCGATGTTTGCCAACCAGTTCACGTATAAATGCCTTGAAGACCTGAATGGGCAAAGTCATTCATGGGGAACCTCCAGAATATTCCATTGTTCGCTTTCCCAGAAGACATTGCTTATACAGAAGATCAATCTATGTGCTAGGTGTACTCAATGCATTCTTCTTGAATCATTCAATCAATGTACTCCTTCCATCCCCTTCTCCTCCTTCTTCAATTCCCGTTCACCTCTGCATTCTCGTAGATCTCCACTACAATATGCACTGCGATGAGCATCCGTTGACCGAGAATCGTGAATCTGAACGAGAGTTACTGTCTTTACCAATCGATAACCATCACAAGTTCACCTCTCACTCTTCTGAACGTCCTCGGCTGTGTAATTTTCTGCTCCTCTGAAGTATTTTTTCACTTGTGGATAGTGGGTGAAGAAGCTGAACATTCCGTGTTACCGTATCTCTTCTATAGTACTACTACAGTCAATGCACACCATCTACCGTACTCAGAATACTGTAATGACTCACTATCTGTAGAAGTCCCTTCCATTCTGGGCATCCTTCTCTCCAGTTCCCACTGTCATAACCTCCATTGACTTCTTGAGTAGTCCTCCCACTTCTGATCGTTCAGCTCGAGTTGTCATTTTGTATGGAAGAAGAAGAGGAGAAGTGACAGCCGAGAGGGGGTTATATACCACTCTGAGGAAGGGAAGATGAACGAATGAGGGAACAACGTGACAGATTCAATTACAATAGGCAAATCTAGTCTGAAGCTGTCTTCGTGGAGTCAACTCATTTGAATGAGCTTTTGTTACAAACTGCGATATCGCACTTATAGATGGATACTTCTTCTCGGTTTGCAGAGTTTGAAATTTATTTATTCTTTCTGTAAACAATTTAATTATCGAAGTTTGACTGGACATTTTGTACTCTCAATAACATATTCTTGTTGTCACATGTACACGTTTTACTCGTATTATTCTTTCATACAATTTCCTAATTCTAAACACATCCATCATTTCCCCATCCAGAAACGTGTTTCCCATAGTAATTGACGTGATCATCGATTGACAGATCAAGAAATCTGAATGAATCTTCTCATCCAAAGAGAACGAATGGTCTTCTCACCCATCGGAACATTTGTCATCTTCGTCCTTTCCACACTCTTTGTATGTGTCTCCCAGATTCATCTTGTTATTATAGAAGATCTGCGAAGATTGGGACTTTCAGACTGGATCCTCTAATTCCCAACCTCCTCCATATTGTGTTTGTAGTTCATGAACTGTGGTGGAATGTGTGCAACGAGATCCTTGTGATGAGTGACACGATACGAATTGGGAATCTACAATAGTCATCAGTCACTGGCTCATTGCAGAACTAAACCAATTGGTCGTGGATGGTGGCGTATGTCTTGTCTCCTGGACGAGGCTGACCGAATGTGTACACGTGTAGATTGTCCTAAATTGAGAGCATTCATCTTCCAGAAAGGCGAAGACGGACCTTGTTGCAGATATTGTTCTTTGCCATGTACATGGCTGCCATGGATGCTACAGCTCCTCCCAGAGAGTGTCCAGAGACCTGGAAGGAGTCCTCATCATGCAGTTCAGGAGGAGGATGCATACATAGCACTGGTACTCAGGATGGGCAGTCGTTGCCTGTGTGATTGCATCCCCAATTCCTCCATCCCACAACTTTACAAACGCGTCGTTGAAATACTTCGACACCTTGCCACCAGCGGAGAAAGCAACCTCAACACTCAATTGTGCACTTGTGACATGATTGAAGGAATGACATTAGTCTTGGCTAATGAATTCCCAAAAAATAGCCCCTTCGTCGCTCTTCGGAATTTCATTACTCTTTTGATTCCTAGTGGACGCGGTCTGGTCCATTTCTCGGAATCGTCTAATTCCGAGAGCGGCTGTTTGGGAATCATGTGATTCCGAGATTTTAGAAGGTCGTTTTTAAGCTCTGCGGCTGCTAAACAAAAGCAATTTTGTGAAAAGTGGTGATGATACATTCAATACAAGATATTATCACTTCTTTCTTATTTTTTGTTTATATATATGCATATTTCCACACGTTAGCATTAAAAATAGAATCTTATGCCTCATATGGCCTACGAGGCTTATAGACCGGATTTTCTCTTTAAATAGCTGAAAATGGGGAAAATGAGATTCATCGTTTACCGAGTTACTCCTTAGGCTGTGCATCCGATACATTACATTCGATGCAGAATGCAAAAAAATTGTCGAAAAGGGGGTTTGAACCCGCGCCTTGAAAATGGAAGATCTACGACCTTAACACTAGGCCGCCTCTGCAGTTTGAAGGGAGCAATGTATTTAATATAGAAGAATTTCGCCAAGTGCCTTCGAACCAAATGCATTTTTCAGGGCGAATTTTCTCAAAAATGGCTTCAAACAGATGTTATCTAGGAACATATATGCCTAGCATATTCTATAAAAAATTTCATAACAATTGGGGCCAAAATGACGACTTTATGGGCACTTATATATCTCGGAATCACATGATTCCGGGAATTGACCGCTTGGGAATCACTGATTCTCAGAATTGATGAGTTCCGAGCGGTCTCATTTCATTCGGAATCCATTGCGCGGTGGGAATTCATTAGCCTACACTAACTGACATGCTTCTCGAAAGCGCTCTCCTCAACTTGAGCTACGATTTGAGCTGCGTTCGTGGATCCTCTGAATGGAGTGGTCAGAGATATTCACACGGATTCCCGAACCTGTATCCCAATCCAATGACCTTTGTCGCATCGTCGATGTATACGAATGCAGAACACTTATCATGGAAGTAATCACAGTCAAGGATGACTTGTTTCAGTACCTCAAGTCTGTCTGTAGAGTGAATGAGTACCTTGTCCCTTACCTTTCCTCCATTTGTTGTATGAGTAACACAAGATTGTGCATTGTCATCATAAGAGGCAGCTGCAGCCATGTACATTGGTCCACGGGAAAGAGTCTCATTGAAAGAAGAGGATACAGAGAGGAGGAGAGTGGAGAAGATGAGGAGAGGAAACATCCTCAATGGACTCAATTTGAAGAATGAGAAGACTCGCTTCTCGTTTGTCTGTTGTCGTCACTTGATAAGGGACTCACTTATCATGAAAAGTGATGTGTGCAAAAAATATCAGCAGCCAACGCTCGTAAATGCCGAAATTCGCAAGACCGTTGACATTCCGAATAAAGCCAAAGATAAACGATTGAATGGAGATCACAGATAGAAATTCGTTCTTTTAGGTACCAAACCACTAAAAGTAGGGAACAAATCGTGTGACTCTTTGTGACTCTATATTGCCTGATCGCATATGTTAATCGACATTTTTGTTTGTTTCGAGGTCATTTCGATCGATCGATAAGAGGTAGCCAGTCGGGAAATCACTACCGCACAACTTACTTCCGTGTCGCGACACGGAATTCCCGCGAGACAGCGGCGAGTATAGATGAAGTAGAGTGAATCCTAATCGTCTTAACGAGATAAGCAACTTTCTTGTTGGGTTCGTCTCATGAAAATCAAAAACTGACGGAGTTGTGTTCAAACGATACATTTGCACTGAATGTCAATTGATCCCTCCAGTCGTTATCTTTTCATTCTCTCGTGATGGCCGATACTCCATGTGCTCCTCCCGTTCCTTCTCGTTATGAAGTCTGTTCAATGTTGAGGAAGGAGGGAGAGAATGTTTGTGCAGAGGTGAAAGACACTTCATTCCATAGAATATGACTGTATTCAGGATGATTTCCACTATGAGAGAATAGGTGAAGGGACGGGATTCGTGTCTATCTTGTATCGAATCAAATTGAGTGAAAGAGTGTATGTAGTCAAGGTGAGACTGATAAAAGAGTCAAATGACATAATGTGAATTCACTGCAGATAACGAGTCAGGCAACAATCGCACATGGAGAAGGTAAAGAGATCAAAGGATCAATCTATAAACTATAAACAAATATAAATGTAGTTTAGTTTAATTTTATAAACATCAATGTTATCAATGGGATAATGTAGAAAAAGGAATTGAGGTCTCTCCAATTCTTTGATGGTCGATCTTCACGACAGGGAAGTGGCATCTTATGAATGGATGAAAAAGGCATTGAGTACTTTGGGAAAGGTTTTGATATGAATGTTCAGGCAAGACATAGTGGTCTGTCCTCTGATCTTTCCAAAATTGTGAGATACTACGGAGGAAGGGACTGCGATGAGAAAGATGTATTCATGATCCGATTAGGTTCAGACAATGACTTATTTCACAGGGAATGCTCATTCTGGAGGATCTTTCATCCAAAATCACGAAAGGGTTTAGTTTTGTCAAAGGATACGATGTGAAATTGGTAATGGTATTCTTGTGAATTCTTAACGTCATCTTCATTAAGATCTATCAATTGGTTGATCAAATAGTTGGCCTGCAGAGTGCATATTTGTCGTGTGAAGAGAAAGTTATTCAACACGAGTTCGATATTTAGTGTCAAATTAAGGCAGAGATTCCGGACAAAACCTCACTCTACAAAGTAGAGTGCACATCAATTACAAAATGCATAAATGGACTACCAGAGAGGGAATGGCTTACCGAAGATAAGAAAGAGTGAGGCTCTACAGCTTTTGAGATTGGCGACCGTTCAGCAAGAACATATTACTGCATATTAAATCAAATCGTATCAGAATTCTTCTCAACTGGGCACGTGCAGAGAACATCGAGGCCGTCCAGAGGAAGTACGACGATGATGAAGAAGGTGTTCGGTATCTTCTGAACACCTATAATCACATGATTACTACTGCAGGCCTTCCCCTTGTCCTGTGTCATTGTGACATGTGGCCTGGAAACCTGCTCTTTACTCGAAATGACTCCCATCCTCAAGGGGAACTCCTGGCCGTTCTGGACTGGCAATGCGCCACTACTGGTGAGAATCTTTTCATGAACTCCTTCATACCTGTCCGCTCAGGAGTTCTTCTCTGTGACATAGCCGTTCCCTTGGCTGTGTGTCTAACTGTTGAGGACAGGAGGAAACATCAGGACGACATTCTCGTATATTATGTAGAACAACTGCTGAAGAAAATTTCCAGCCTGAAGAAACCTATCCCGATGACGATTGAGAAAGTAAGATAGCTTGAGTAGCTTCGGTTCCTGATTTCTTCTCAGGCCCGTTCCATCTTACATCGAACAATGAGATTTGGTGTTCTGGAACTCATTCAAGTCATTGTCTACGAACCTCGTGACGACATTGCAGATGAAGATGTGGACATGGTTTGTTCAACTCAAATCATCCATTGTATTGGGCATTCAGAATCACCAACGAAACGAATTGATGGAACGACTCAGAGCATTGCTGGAAGACCTTATTTGAGACTTGTTCACTATTATTCAAGGTTTATTCAAGGTCCTATGGGCATGCGTTAGATTTCCACATAGGTCACGAATAAAGATGTTCTTTTCCGATTCCCAACTCATCCAGTTTGTGTCCGTAGCAGTGTTAATGATCGTTGATTGACAGATCGAATTCGCTAAAGTGCGAAATACTTGGACAGTTTTCCTCCAGCAGAAAGGCGACCTATTCACAATCTAACAGGAACATCGTTCTCTGATGAATTCTCCTCAGTTTCATAGTATCTATCTGCGATAGTGGATCCCCCAAATGTCATTCCTATTACATTGTTTGCTTCATCCACTATTATAAATGAAGAACTTTCGCATCGAAATGATGATAGTCTATTGTCACTTAGTATTTGACCCATTGTATGCTCATTCTAAAGTTGACCCTTTCCAACAATCTGGACACTCCTGCTGGTTGTCTCTGGAGGTCATAGTGAGAAGAGCCTTGCTGTACTTGAGAAAATCTTGTTGAATTATCCATCAGTCAGAGGAAGAGAGGAAGGATCATCGCTCAACTACGGACCTAATACCTTCTTCAGTCTCAAATCGTATTCGCTCTCTGCAGCCATGCAACACACCTGACCAGTCATTCTGCAGCAATATGTTTATGAGTACATATGAACACTTGAGAACACTTCTTCTTCTGAGCTTCACTTGAGTGGATGACTTGTCTGTGTTCTCGATAGATTCTTCTACACGATGACCTTGTGTCCTTCTGAGAACTCCCTTATGATGACCTTCCTCTTTCCTACTCAACCAACCACTCATTGTATGCAAACAAACCTCATCTGCCAATGATTCACTACTACTTTCACTACCCAGTCCCAACTCGTCCCTCTCTATCATCACTACTTATACCATCCATCCACTCAACTCTCACTTCGAGAAAGGTGTTCATATGAGGCTCTCACTCCTCTTTGCCTTCTCTTTCCTCATTGGATTCATTGTGGTGGAATCACGACATCCACGATCTGCCAATGGTACACTTCTTTCCTTGTCCTTCAAGGACATTCAGTACTTCCTTCATTTAGTCTACCGCCGCCATCTCTACAGTCGTCGTTACCGTTCTTCTCCAATGTTCAGTTCAATGAGAAGGAAGACTTCATCCAATCCCATGGACTGTTTCATCGTCTCCATGGACCATGCACTACTAGGTTAGTCCAGGAGTCTTCCTCATCATGTAGGATTCATGCAGGAACTGCCTTTGCTGCACCTCCAGTCAATAATCTGAAAGACTGTCTGAATGAATGTCTCAAGAGAACACAATGCAGATCAGTTCTGCACTATAAGGACAGGAACATTTGTGTCCTGAACAACAGGAACAGGGATGAGAAGAGGACTGCATGGGTGAGATATGCTGAAGTCCTCATTCACTCTTTCCTGTACAGATCAGCACCCACGGACTGCACGACAGAAGCAATTACTACGAGAGAATATGCTATGGTTTGCCTCTTTTCTTCGCATTCATTCAATGAGAATCATTCAGAGCGCAGATCTCCAGTTGTGAAGGCAGCCAGTACAGCCTCGAGCAGTGATTGTTTCCAGATTGAAAACGGAAAGGTAGAGAACTCAGATGGTTCCGAAGGATCATGGGAATATTCAGGTGCTGATCGGCGTTTTCGACAAGCAACTCAAGGGAATCAAAACAATCGACAAATGCCAGAAGGTTCAGTTTTTCCATACTATGTTTTCGAACATGGATCATGTAAGGCATGTGAAGACTCTCAGAAGAGCGGTGGAATTGTGTGCAAGTCGGCAATGTTCTATGAGAAGGATCAGGTGGAGTAATCATGCTGACTGTTCTCATTTCCTTCCTTCAGGAATGCATCCTCGCTTCTTCCAATAAAAACGACGTGCCTGGATTATATGTGGAAGATGAGAAGGTTATTACCCATCTCTGACAATATCTTTTCAAGTATTTGTTCAGTCAACTTACATTGAGAACAAATGTTTCGCCGGTACAACTCCCAGTTCATCCTCGTCTTCAGATCAGAATATTGCACCGAACAATGGAGGTAAACAACATGAAGAATTCGAATTTATTCCACATTTCAGGCTCCATTCTCCCAATGCACGCAGAGCCATCAAGTGACAATTCTGAACAAAAGACCAAACCAAACATGGGACAGATGTAAAATACGATGTTCTATCATCATAATCCCGAATCATTTCAGCAACGATATTGAGGACATTACCTCTCACAATCAGCAGAACAACAAAGGAGGAAGTTATTCTACTGGTCCCAGTGCTGGAGTCCTAGATGAAGTCCATCAAACCGGTGAGGCTTCTGGATCTTCTCATTGAGTAGACAGATTCAGCTCATCGTCCGTCCTCTTCTCCTCCTGAAGCGTCATCCTGGACTCCTTCCGCAGATGAAGCTACTACTCAAAAGCTCAAGCTGCCCGACCACACGGTATGCACCTGGAGAATGTTCAAAGAAGAGATAACTCTACAGGTGCTACCTGATCTGATAATTCCTCCCGGCCACGATAACTTCCATGCTCCCCCTCCTCCTCCTCCTCCTCCTTCACTTCCTCCTCCACCACCACCTGCTGTAGAAGACTCTGGATATTCGACTGGTCCTGAATTCGCAGTAAAGAGTTCATTGGGAGTGAACAGTGATGACCAGGTATCCAGAATTCAAAGCGAATTCAGAATGTCTGCTATTCAGAATGTTCCATCAGATCTCGGATATGGAGGATCTTCCTCAGACAACGCTGTTCACAATGACATAGTGAAGGAATCGAGTGCAACTGATGGGGGAAAGGTTGCACAAGTGACTACAGGAGAAAAACCAAATGTATCTTCAGGACTCCTTCTCCTCCTCTTCAACTTCTGGATCGTTCAATACTCCTCCAGCATCTTCATCTTATCCTTCACCCAATTCAGCCGCTGTTCATCGTCCTCCTCCTTCATCGTCCAAGGTATGTCGAAACTTAATTTCCCTGTGAAATATCGTCTCCAGTCCTCATATTCAACTCCCTCCGATTCCTTTGTCCACAATTCTGGAACAACATCTTCTTCCAGAGTAAGTAATCCTACCATTCTTTCTCTATTCTCTACAGACGTCTTATCCTTCTTCCTCCTCTGATTCTTTCGTTCGTCGTCCTTCTCCTGCCTCTTCATCTGCTAAGGTTCGTGAAACAACATGATGTTTCTCAAGTATAATTTTTAGTCTGGCTATGCAACCTCTCGTGATTCGTTCGTTAGAAGACCTGCACAAAATTCGGCTGTCAGAGTATGAAGAACTTCCTTCTTCGTCCATTTTCTGATTCTTCCAGACACCCTATCCATCATCTTCATCCGATTCCTTCGTTCACCAACAACCAGCAGCTTCATCTCAGTTCGAAGTGAGGACTTCTTCTCATTCACAAATGAAACAACATCATTTTCAGCCTGCTTATCCTTCTTCATCTGATTCCTTCGTCAATTCTCCTCTTCCTTCCTCTTCTTCCTCCAATGACTATCCTACTCCTCCTCCAGAATCCTTCCCTTCTGACTCTCCTGCTTCCTCACTCGATTCAGCAGGAGTGAATGCCTGGACTGATCCTGTGTCTCCAGCAGCCGCCCCCTACTTCTACAAGAGGAAGAAGGCCGTGAGTTCTCCTCCTACCATCCTCATTCGCTTTCCCTTCAGTTCCGTTCCCTTCGTCGTCAACTTCGTCATCCCGCAGTCAAGGACTGTTTCGTGTATGATTGTTACAGTAACCTCTCCTTCTGACTCTTTCCCTTCAGAGAGATCACTCCTCCTGCAGATAGAATGGCTGGAAGAGTAGTCAGGGCTCATTCAGTGGATCAATGTGTCGATATGTGCAGGTGAGGAGAGATAACTTCTCATTTCCCCCATCGTTCTATCGTTAACAATGATCTCAAACAAAAAAAGGAATTTTCAAGATGAAACTCTGGGTGAAAGACAAATACACTATTGACATTTGCGCCACAACTGTGAAATGGAAAGATTGGCCTTGTGAACGCTGAGAATGATCGCACATCTGTTCATTTCACGGTTATCCCGCTAATTTCCATGGTGCAATTGTCGTTCACCCGAAATAACTAGCGATTCCCTTCAGAAGATGTAGCACTTGCATCAGAATGGGAGGATGCAAGACTGTCGCTTTCGACGCGTGAGTCAATCAATAGTCAAGGGGTACTGTAGAATGATCGTTGCAGAAGTCGTTCTCTGTGTGCGATGTCCTTAGGACTTGCTCAGAAGATTCCTCCATCTTCACTCAGGAAGAGATCAGCTGTATTCTACTCCAGAAGCAGATGTTGAATACACTCCAATGATGTCTGTCGTGTACATTAACCGTGTTACTTGTTCATCCCCGTTGATCCATTATCTTTATAAAGCAACATTTGCTATTGCACCCATTCACTCTACACACTAAACAATGAGTCGATGACATCACTGCCCTCGGGGGACGAATTCACGTGGCGGCCACCAGTTCTCAATAGAAAAGACAATGAGAAGAGACCGTGAATGATCGGTTACCTGTCCCAAAGGGCAATCCACTCATGATTCCGTCATCTGCAAAGTGGAATCGAGGAAGAGGTTCTGAATGAGGAAGTTGAGAACATTCTTTCATCTTATAACAACCAGGAATGATGGGAGACTTTCTCTTCTTCATCTTTTCGTCGTGTTTGTTTCCTATTACTGAAAGTTGTTTTTCTCTTCCTTTTTGAGTTTGTCTTACATTTTGGTTGGTAGAAGAACCACTCGAGTTTTGGAGTGTCAGAGTCTATGAGAAGGGATGAAGTGAACGACTGAACTGTTGCAGAACTGAGTGGTGTCAGTGGAATACTTGAGATGGAACGAGTTGGCTGAAACTTATTCTTTATTTAGCACAAAACTCCAATCTGTAGTTTGTTACGTCGAAATGTTCACCTTCATTTGATTATCGATTGGTTGTTTTCTTGTCCTTCTTGTCTTTATCATCGCATTATGTTTATTGCTCGAAGAATAGGCGGTAAATGGAGGCGATTGAATGGATTGATTGATGTCCCTTCTTTGTGGAAGAACAAATAGAAAAGGACGACGAGAATTGATGTTCCGGCGACTTTTAGTAGTTGAAGGATGGCTTTTCAGGACCTGGGGCTCTGCAGGGGACACAAAACATAAAAGGCTCGAAACGAAGTAACATACGTTGTCTGATGGTAGCTTCTGCATTCAGTATTTCGAATAGGACGAGGATGTACAGGCTTGTTGCGAGAGATGGAAGAATCATTTGTAAGAAGGTCAAGAGGCTTTGAAGTGAACTACAAAGGGACCCTGGGGGAAGTCAAATCAGTGTCAATGAGTATCGAGTAATGAGAAAAAGAAGGAAGTGATGGGGTCATTTTGTCTCGAGGGAACGAATTGAAAAGAGAAGAATGACCCTCCATGTAGGCGACCCTCAGGGAAAGGAGATGAAACGGAGATTGCAATCTATGATGCCATGACAAAAGGAACGCTTTCTTCATAAGAACGACAATGAGAAGACACTCTTTATTATTCTACCATAAACCGTAATTGCATGATCATAAGTGCCTATTTAGTCTTGCAATGGTCGATTCCACAAGTTACCTCCCAATCTGAGAATGCGGATCCCTTGATGTAGTTCTGAAAAAGTACTATTATTCATTGAGAAAGGGAAGGACAAGCGGGTTCCTTTTAAGAAAAGTACTCAATTGCTGAATAAGATGTGACCGTGTAGAGCCAGAGATTAGCATCAGATATCTCAAACAACCTCCCAATTCTGTTTAATACCTTTAGATCGGAGATGTTCATCCATCCGTTGTTATCCGTCTTCTTCGCCAATTCCTTCACGAGAGTCGCCTGATATTAATTTTAGAATATATTATGATAGGCGGTTACTAAACCTTGTAGATAACGTGTTCATCAATGGGATTGGGATCGTGTTGGAGGAGTCGGACCTTCTCTCCCTTCTGTTCCACAACGAATCCAGCCGATGTTGTCAGTTCCTCCTGAAGACATCTCTCTCATCCCACTCTCCATTCTGGATACAGTACCTTGTCAATGCCAAGGACGATCATCGTTGCGAGAGTCACTTCAGTGTGAGAAGCATAGCTAAAAGATTTCCGATAACAAAAAATATGAGTGTAATCTCACCCTATGAGTTTAGGTCCCTTCTTTCCTGCGGCCGAGTTTTCAACTGCCTAAATAAAAAATGCTATTCTTCTGAACAAATGTGCATCTCACATCGAGAATATGATTAGCCCACAGTCCTCCCATCATATTCCTGCATGGTTTGTGTGCTGCACACTTGTTCATGTGGTTCTCAGCTGGAATCTTCTCATTCCTCAACTCCATCATGTAGAATCCTTACCGAATGAGAGGAAGGCCTTCCTCAGGGACTCCTTGTTGAAGCCCTTCAGAGTTGGCTTGGCCAACCAATCAGGATAGGTGGCATTGTAGAAGTCCTGAGGGGAATTTGCTGGTTAATGTATCACGATGATGGAGGAACCATGTTGATGATATTGTCTGCGATGTCTGCAGCATTGCTGATTGTGGGATCACGTCCATCCTTCTGAAGAATGACAAGATTGTCCTTGTTTCAGGGGATTCATTCACCTCTTTCATGTACTTGAGAAGAGTCTCACTCTTCTTCACAAGATCCTTCAATTCTGGAAGAGTGTCCTTTGAAATAGGTTCCCATGCTGGAATGACAAGTGATTGGAATGTCTCCTCTTTCCCACTCTAACCACTATCAGAACTCTTGCATCCCTTAACAGAGTACATTCTAAGCAGAGGATCATCGATGGTATAAGGAACGGGACTCCAATGGTCGAAGAGTTTCTGAACATATTTCTGATTCCGAGAACAAACTCAGGAATGTCTACAGTATTCCAGTCAGCCCAGTTCGTCGGATCGAAGATTCCAGCAATTGCAGCCTGAAATGTTGAACTTATCGACATTCATAATGACCTCTCAACCTGGAGTGTCATTTGACATCTGTTGGCAGAACTGGAGTAGAATTTGGCCTGAACAACTCATCTACTAGGTGGTTGATAATTGTTCCAACCTCAGATGGCACATAGTTCTTCTCTATTAACTCTCCAATGAATGATCTCAGTTCTTTTCCCAGTCCGTATGCTTGTCTCTTTCCAATCTGAACGTGCACACAAAACTCGACCAAAGGCCAAAAAGTGTGAACGAACACTGGTCAATTCCAGTTCTCCCTCCTTTCCCCATGTTCGGTCGGGCACCTTTAGTAAGAAACATTACATGCAAGTAATCAGATTGTGCTCATACGGTCACAAATTTCTCGGGATTCCTATTGCCGTGACGAGTTCCGAAGAGAACGAGTTTCTGTAGAGGAAAAGACTCGTTGGGGGGGATGGTTGCCACTTCGATCAAAGAGAACAGAGCCATGGACTTTTGCACCATAATGGTGAAATGGACAATGACGATGGGATGGCGCAAATATCCGTGGTCTTTTGTGTATTTCGCCACTTACCGTCTTCTTGTCCAACTTGACAGACTTCTTGGGGAGATCTCCATGTGACAAGCACAAAGGAATCAACACAAGGAGGAGAAACACCCAATGCATTCTGAATGACAATTCAATATTGGCCAATAGTCAATGGGAAAAGAGAGGAGCTGTAACTGTTTCAGCCTTTGATTGAGTGTGACCACGACGGGAAACCATTTATATGCTTCTCTCGTCTGAGATCAAGGTGACTGTGTCAAACCGTGGCCATTTCCTTGATTGACAAACAATTAGTGTCGTCCTCTGAAACACCCATCGGCCGCTTTTCCTCTGATTAAATCGACTAAAAGGGCACGTAAAGGGAATCACTTCATTTGCTGAATTTACAGTGAAACGGTCACTTCAAAGACTCTTTTATCGCTATTAAGATCGTCCTTGCAAACGAGAAACAACGCTCAACAAAGTAACAGAATGAGAATGGACAAACAACAATAACAACAGGGTCATAACAATTGGAACAGAAAGGGAGATTCTAAATGGAAGGATTGGAGGACAAAGATAAAGATCAAACAAGAAACCCGAGAGTGTTCCTCACTTGAGATGAAGAAGGGTAAAGTCATTCATTGTCTCCATTCATTCCTCCATTATTTCACTGATTGCAGCACCGATGAGAGTCTTCAATGTCTTCGCCTTGCTCTCCATAACCTAAATGAATGAATGCATTGATACCCAAGTAACTATTTCTTTTCTATCAACTAGTTGTAGTAGGGTGTTGCTTTTTGGACTTAATTAACAGCCTGTGATTCCTAGCGGTCGTTTCACACTTTGCAGAGGCGACCGCTAGGAATCAACAGTTGACAATACCGTTCCAAAAGCGACACCCTAGTAATAAGCTATGAACCATTACAAAATAGGCCCTCCCACTCACTTTGCAAGCCTCGATGACCAATGTTGCAGATGGAAGAGCGCCAGTTGATTCGACACTGACTGAACAATACAACACATTAGGGGACTACTCATGGGACAATCGTGACACTCTGTATTCATTGAGTACTTCTAAGTAATGGTACAAATGCGTACATATGAAATGGTCCTTCTCCTTTGCCAACTCCACAATCTGTGCCAGATCTTCGTGTCTGAGTACATTCCTACTGCAAGTGTCCTTCCTGGCATCAGCTATCACAGCAATTGGCTCTCCTTAAGGGAAAGACCATAGTTCAGAAGATATGTCAAAAACGAATACCCAACGCGGCTTTGACCCGAAATTTGGCCGTACCCAATGTAGTACAGACTGTTTGAGCTAAGTGAACTAAAATCTATCATAGCACATGAGTCATGGTCGTTGGTATCGAAAATAGTGATCTTTCAGTGTAAACAGCAGGAAAAGGATAGTCTGAATGGAACTATATCGATTGATTATTCACCTCCAGGTCCATCATCCAGCCTGACGACTCCCTCTGAGAATGATGACTGCAGTCTCATTGCTGCATCTCCCTTCACTTCCTTCTTCAGAGTGATCACAGGAAGCAATCTTAACGATCAAAACGATTAACGACACAAACGTAGCAAATCAAAATAAATGTACGTTATTGCTACCATGCATAAGTGCTTCATTTTCATAAATAACATTAGAAAGACTGCTCACGTATCCATTTGTGTTTACCTGTAACTGGCAGTTGCAACTGGGGAGAACTTTGCATGGTCCCTTCCGATTCCCTTCACACAATGACAAATCGCCTGAATATACACGTCTTTTGAAGCAGTTTTCAAAAATAAAATGTCTAAAAACGTGAAAAGGTTCAATATACAAAAGTAGTAGCTTCAAATAGAACGTAATGATACACTACTTTTAGGAATAATCAGTTTTCAATTTTCTGTGATACAAATTCTAATCTCGTTCATCCTCCCTCTCACCTCAATCTGCTGTCCAGGTCTCAATTTGGCCACTAGAATGTCATCGTGAACCATGCGAGGAAGATTAGCCGCCAGACGAGTAGCCTACAGTAATAGAGAATAGATGACTTGGAATACACCTACAGTATCCCCACCTGATCCGCGACGGGATTCCACTCAAAAGAGCACGAGTAAATGGATGAGTTGATGTACAACTGTTTGGGATCACTCTCTCCTGCCTCCGCTGCCTTGTTCTTAGTGCAAGAAACCTGAAGGAAAGGATTACGGTAACGAAATTGGAGGTAGACAGAATACTCACATCAATAGTGAAGACGAGATGAATGTTAGGATCAGGAGTTGGAACCTCCTCACAATCCACTCCAGTCTCATTGATTCCCACTATCTGATGATAAACATCATAAGTTCACGCATGAATATAATAGTTAACTCACTGAATACTATCAATAATATCTCATAAATGAAAATTTACGAAGCAAGTTCAAGAAATCCCAAACCTTCTCCTTGGGAAAGTCGAATCCCCTCGGATCAGCATAAATGGGAAGAAGACCGAGACGATGACAGAGAACTTCATCCTGAAGAGAAGAGAATGAGGGAAAGAATGGAAGTGAGGAGTGCAACCTGGATGATCGAAGTATTCTGGTACATGTAAATCTTCTCGATCGCCATTGTCGGCACCTTAACAATACACTCTTACATATAATTACAAATGTAAGATAAATAAATTAAATAACGTTGAACGACGGAGCAAATTTTGGTAACGAAACAGAACGAATTACAATGGAACTTATGCTGAAAAAACATAATAAAAAGCTGCCTACCCACCTCAGCAATGAGTATTCTCCTGAGTGCATTTGCGATTGGAGCATCAATGTGAATGAGATCGAACTCGAGAATAAGACGATCACTCGACTCGTGAACCATTTCAACCTGATAAAAGGATACTGTAACCATTGTTGACAATTCTTATCACCCCCACCGACTGATATAAAAGCGACAAGCCCCTTCTGTCTGTAGAATGCATAAATACCCGCCCACCTTGATTTCATTGCAGAGTCTCTTCAAATCAAACTTCCCTCCAGCCCTCGCACGCGCAATGTCAGAGTCGTCGTCGTAGGTCTAACAACGATAATCAACGGTAGTATACAGTAGTGAGATACAGTACTCACATTGAGTACTCGTTCCTCCTCCATAATCAATCGATTCTTTGTCGTGTCTCCACTCCCACCATCCACTTCCATCTTCTCCTCTTTCACTTCCTTCTTGCGTCCCATTCTGATTCCTGAAACTATTCCAACTGGAAAGAAACGTCTAAAAGGTATCACAGTCATCGATTCGAACGATGATTCACACAGAAAATGCATTCACATTCCAAGTTCCCTTTATCATGAGATAGTAAACAATCGGATCACATTAAACGGAAAGCAGTATTTCTTATAAGTACCCAGTGTAACACAATCCATTAATGTATGTACAATTAAGAATTGACCTGAAAACGCCCGAAATAAGAGCAAAGCAACAACAAATGTATAAGTTAGCTCTACACAATACTAAAGCTATCTATAAAAATGAAATACACTTTGGTATATTGACCATTCGAGGTACTTATTATCTCATCTCATTGTTTAAACCGAGAATGTATAAACCCAATAGAAAATACAATTGAATAAATGTAATGCCTATGCAGTACAACCGACATAGAAAGAGCAATTATTAATTAAAAGGATGACCTGAGAAGGCTACACTTCAGGGGCTTGTGTTGTCCAAATTCCGATAGTGTATCGGAACCAAATGAGAAGGAGATCTCTTCCCATTTCAAGCCATGACCAGAATGGAACAATCTTAGATCCATCCACTTCATGCCATGTAACGGCTACCTGAGAATAGAAAGGAAGTTAACAAACATTAGAGATAACAACTAATAAACATGCACAACAATTTCAAAGAAATGCCTTTAGGACTAGTTTGTATTCTCCGTGACCAGAATTCTAAAAAAAAACATGGAAAGTTCTTCCTCACCTCATCTACTCTCATTTTCCACAGTTCAGCTAGATAAAGAAGTTCCACATCGAATGCCCATCTCTCTACATGTATCACGGGGAAGAGCTGAAGAATATGATTATACAAACGAAAAACCATCTATAGTAAAGCGAATTGAACAAAACAAAGAAAAGTGATGAATGTGCAATACAGTTGTACTAAATAATCAAATGATTCACATACCCTGACCGCAGCTCCTCTTGTGAACAACTTGAATCCACACTGAGTATCCTTCACACTCCTAACGGCGAATAACCAAACGAGTGCGTGGAATCCAACCTAAGATACTCAATTATAAACACACGTTCAGTACGATTTCATACCATGAGAATCGTGCGGAAGAGTGAACGACTGGCCATTGATTCCGATTCCAGATGAGCTCTCAAACAGAACATTGTGACATATTGGCAGATTACGGTACCTTGATCCCACGACGATGGCAGGGAATGTCTCGTCGACTTCTCCTCCACAAAGTCTCTTGACACTCTTCTCCAGTTTCTCCAGGTCCTGTATTTCAAATTATTATTGCTGTCCTATGGCATTCAAATATGATTCGAAAAGAACGAGTGAAGTACCTCAAATCTGGTTGCTCCATCAGCATCTGCGAATAGAATGAGACGACCACGAGAGTGTAGGACACCCATACGGACTGCTCCTCCTTTAGAATACAAGATATTTGATTTACAACAGTAAAAGTATCGAATCATAGTAGCAATATAATATTCATTTTTCTTCATAAGCGAGAATTTTGTATGAACGAGTAGATGATATATTTTCTCAGATTCTCACCCTTTCCCCTGTTCTCATCCAATTTGAGTACATGAACGAGTCCTTCGTGTCTTCTACTGTACACAGCAGCAGTGTCCGCTGTTTTATCAGTCGACCCATCGTCTACGATTATCACCTGCAATAATAACAAATATAAAATATTGTTTGATCTTCAAATTTCCCAAAAAGTCAGACCTCGAAAGTAAAGTCTGGGGTCTGATGATTACGCAGAGAAAGATAACTCAGTGTTTCGTCCAGCATGGCGGGAAGGCGTTTCTAAAGCAGCTCAATACTTCATATTTACAAATATTCACGAAACCTCTTCATTCATGGCAGGGATGACAACAGAAAGATAGAGTTGAGGTTCAGTTGCATAAGGACGTTCATTCTTTTCGAGAAGAAGACGATGGAAGGGGATCTGAATGAACGAATCATTCTAAGAAATATATATTAAACAAAGCTATACCTGGTGATCAGAATGCGGCGTGTAGGCGTATTCAGTACGAAGAAACTCTGCTCGAGTTCGTTTCGTCCAGGGCAACACATAAGAGAGACTGAGATGATCAAACATTTCACAAACAATAAGAACAATACATACATGAACATTCCAGCAGCAAATAGTGTCAGGCAAAACGATCCGAAGATCATAAGGGACTGCAACTCGAAGATCATTATGATCTTCGTTTAGCGAGCGCACCGCAATGTGATTCGATTTCCTTACCCGATGCTGAAAATATTAGTTACTCGGACGAACGACCCGTAACGTAAGAATGACACTAAATGTACTTCAAAAGGCGCAGAGAAGTAAAAAAAATTATGAAAACGATACGTGTATGAAGTTTGAAAGCGATGACTTACAGTATCTCTGTACTGTTTCACGGCTCACGAAATTCAGTATATTTTGACAAAGGGATGCTCATTCGCAGTCAATTATCAGTATTCCATCATTTCAAATTACTTGCTTATAGTTCACGCAAAATCGTCACTAAAAATCTCTTTGAATATGTGAGAAACAAGACAATTTCAACTGGAATCCGTAACCGCGTTCGTTTACTTAGGTCTTACTGTAAGAGAGTCTTTCAAACTTTTTATCAATCAGTTCGCAATCACGTTCTCCATGAAGCTCCAAATATATTTTTTTTAAATTTCGCCGTAAACTTACGTGGTATTATAAGATTATGTTACTATGAGAATTATAAGCCGTTTTAGATGTCCAAGCAACTCTACAAACGATACTTGAGACTGGTGTCTCAATGGCCGAAGGATACGCACAAAAGTCGCGAAAGAGATCTCGCAGTCTTTCTATCCTCACAGGTGCGTCGAACATTTTGAATTTTTATTGGTTGAAAAGTTCCACTCCTGCCTGTTTGAATCCTAAAAACGTAGTTTTCGGAGTCCATAGCAAACGAAGATGTAGTGTAAGTTTCACTAACGAAATTGCATGCTCGCAGGTATGTGAAGGTAAAGGTAAAGGTAAAGGTTCTACCACGTCAAGCGATAACGCTAGGTGGGGCCCACCGGTAAGGCCGGATGCTGGAAGGACTACGTAACCCTGCTTGTCCAAAGTGCTTCTGGGTACGTCACCTTTCGTAACCGTAGTTACTACCAATCTATCGTCCCGGAGGGATGGAGGGCTTGGTTGGCCTGGGCAGGTATTTGAGTGTATAATTAATTTCTTCTCTGAATTACCAGAAACTACTTCTAATGATAACAGCAATAAGAATTATTCAGAATGTTTATTTCCAACCTAATGTTGTCAATTGTTAAGGTTCAATCGGCCTTCTCAAGTGAGACTCCTCCAAATGCAGCTGAATGTGAGCGGAAGATCTTAGGTGGAGTGTCATTGTTGCATGTGTTTCATCGTTCTTTTGCAGATCTTGGTGACATTCTCTCAAATAAATTCTCTTCTTCATATCCCCACTCTTACAAGTGAGCTATTGGAAGTTTTTCAATGTAGTTTCTGCTGAACCCAGGACGTGTATAGCGAACTGTAGCATACTATCCTGTTACAGTAACCCTGCTACTGTTCCCCTACAGTATACTACATTAACTTAGAGTATACAACAGTAACCTACAGTACCCTAGAATATACTGAAGTCCTGGCTTCGACACAAGTTCCATTTTCGTTTTAGATCTGGTGTCTTCGGTTTGAATATTTCCCAGTTGGAGACATTTTCGTCAGAAGAAGGGAGGACGCAATTAGGATTGATACCAAAGAAGAGCTTGGCAGAGAGATTCTCCCTTTTCAACTCTTCTAAGCATGAGTAGATATCTTTATAATAGTTGGATGAAGCAGTTGTAATGCAGTTATTTGTATACATATTCACAAATGTTATTCGCCTTTTGATTATAAAGATTCTTGACTGAGTTTACTGATACCGTATCCGAAAGTTGTATGAACCAATACGATATCTGCACATCATACTGTAGCATGCATTGCACAGTGATTCCAGTCGGGACCGTATGGGAATGACAGTATTGAGTATACACTACTCATTAGTTCTGACCCAATGGCTACGTGTTGGTAATATCCATGAGCACATCCACACCAGCCCTCTCTATAATATCATAATTCAAATAATTGCAGATGCGCGCTGTCATTCAGAAGGTCACAAAGGCTAGCGTCACCGTTGGCAGTGAAGTGGTATGTAATTGAATTTCTCACTACTACTGAAAGATGTTGGGTACTACTACTCATGCTCGGACCTAGTGTATTGTAGGTTATAGTATCAGTAACCCTACTACTATACCCCTATCGTGATCCTTCCATAACTTACAGTATACTTTAGTAACCTACAATGCCCTAGGATCCGGGCATGAGCAGAAGTTGCAGATATTGTGAGTCATACAATTTGTGTCTATTTGAGGTAGGATCGATTGGTCGTGGTCTGTGTGTTCTTGTGGGAATCAATAGAGAGGATGGACCAGATGATATGGACTACATTATTAGGAAGATCCTCAACACTCGACTATTCTCATCTGATGAAGGAAAGAAATGGGACAAGTCTACCAAGGTAACAACATCATTCTACTCCTCAGGTAGTTTCAATTGAGGATATGAACCTCGAGGTACTATGTGTGAGTCAATTCACACTGTACGGATACCTAAAGGTGAGAATTGTTTTGGTATTTGTATTCTGATAGATACCGTAATTATTGAGGGGAATACTCTGGACTTCCATGTGGCAATGGCTCCCGATAAGGCGAAGACCTTTTATGAAGAATTTCTCTCCAAACTGAAGAAGACATACAGTGAGGACAAGATACAAGTGAGTCATTCCATTCTCTTGTTGTAGTCCATCCCTTCTCTTGAGGATGGACAGTTCGGTGCAATGATGAGTGTTGAAATTACAAATGATGGTCCTGTCACAATTCTCATTGATAGTAGGAATAGGAACGGAGAGAAATAGTGGTATTGACTTTAATTCTTCATAGGATTCTTTGGAATTTTCTTTATGCGAGACAAAATCAAAGAATTCCTCTAGCACACATCAACGCAAGTTCAATCAAAAGTGACTTACAGTTTGAATCAGTTGAAAAGTCGGTAGAGGTCCTTTTTAAAGAGAGAAAAATATATATTGTTAAAATTTCCGCAAGTTTCCTGTCCTTCAAAGATTTTTCTTAACATTTCAGTCTCGTCACGACTGTCTTATGCAGTTTTTGTTTTGATTTTTGTTAATTATTGCGACTATTATGACACAAAGCTATATTTTAGAGATAAAATTTCTTTGACTACTTCTATTCTTTCTTGCATTAATTTTATTTCACTTTTCGAACAACTGACTGATCTATCAATTGTTCTAAAAGATGCTTTAAAATGCCTGTGAATGATTTCATTTCTTCACTACTTCTGCGTATGTTTGGACGTATCTCGCGTAGTATGAATGCACGATATATGTGACATCTCGTAACCTAAATACAGCTGTCTATCAGATGTGAGAGACAACTGCTCGACAATGTGTTAGAGAAAAGGAAAGCACTTCACGATCTGATTGGAGGTTTCTAATCAGAACAGTCTGTGCATCAAAATATTTGGAATATTCATAAGATGTGAGTCTCTTGTGCAATCTCCAGTCTCACAGTAATGACTCCCCCATTCCCCTCATTCTCCCTTCCACTTCCCTTATGACGCGGCCTACCTGAATTGTTTCATCCACTGACCCAGTCTAATCAACACAAAGTGAGTCAAGAAACTGAAACTGACTCAGGTTTCCACTAATCCGACTGTTAGTCTACTGGGGAAGAGGATAGAAGAAAAGAGGACTGGATAGATCATACCCTTCCCCACCAAGGGAATCAACTCCATTCCCATTCTACTCAATACTCACTGCTCTTTCGTGTCCTTTACTCTGTTTCGTTTACAATCCCTTTGTTTAGTAGTGAAACCCCTCATTATTTCGACTCTTTCCCTTCTATGATTCCCTTGAAACGACGGTTCGCAAGTAGAGTGAAGGGAATGAGTGAAGTATCATTTGAGATGTCGTGGTATTCCGTCATCTATGTCCGGGCGAGAGCGTTCAAGGCAAAATGTCCACTATTGGGGAGACTATTACAGGTTTGTCATGAATGAATTAGGAAGAGAAAAGAGTCCCCTCTTCAGATATCCTTCTACACTCCAGTTGTTCTCGAGTTGTGCATTCTCATGATATGGTCAGTCTTCCATTCGCTCTCCCTCCTCATTCTCTTCCCTTTCAGTACATACATCTACACGATTGTCATGTGTGGGCTACTGACGAATTACATCCAAGTGAGTGGTACAAGGATCAAAATGAGTTCCTTTCCCACCCAGGCAGCCATCTACGTCACCATCTACTTCATCATTTCATTCATGATGTGTTGGTCGTACTTCCGTGCCATTCTCGCATTCCCCATTCAAATTCCCAACGAATTCTACGTGAGTGCCCCGTGCACGTGCATTGGGCAGTGCACTAGAGTTGCGCAATGCCCGATGATCTTGTCGTTTTGAGGCAGACAATAAGACAGATGAGAAGCTAAGGGTGCAGACTCCCCAAGTGAAAGGAAGATTTCACATGGAGTCGTCAAATGGCGAGTTACTGCGTTTATCACCCGATAAGCATCGCAAGTTCAGAGTCGCAGACTGTGGAACAAATGTCAATATTGAATGCGTTTGTTGCTCGGAGAGCACTGCAAGTGGTGGAGACTGACCAACACGGAAGACCGAGGTATCGATCAATGCTCAAGACACAGTACCACAAGACCCATTGATCTACAGTATCCCTTCAGACTACAGTAATCTCATCTCATTCAGATACTGTTTCGAGTGTTGTGTGATCAAACCAGACCGTTCCCATCACTGTTCATCATGTGGATTCTGTTCTGTTCGATTCGATCACCATTGTCCATACATCAACACTTGTGTTGCCCATCACAACTACAAGTAAGTCTCATTCCCTTCTTCCCCCTTCATTCACTCATCTCAGGTACTTCGTTCTCTTCCTCTTCTACTTCTGGCTATGGCTCGTTTGGTCAGTCAATGCTGCCGAAGTCGCGTGCATTCAGCACACTTCTTGCCCCATTTACGTGCAATGTTCACTTCAGGAGCTGGACAACTTCGATCGAATCGATCGTTCGATGGTGTTTGAAGGAGGATAGAATGAACACACTTGGCAGTTTCGTGGCCATGGCCATCTTCACTTGTCTACAGGTGCGCCAGACACGCAATAATGGCCAATATGGACGAATGCACGTGAACGGGACAATTACAGTTTGCATCATCAATTTGGCCTATTGGAGAACTTCTCAAGTACCACTACCACCTGATTTCACTGAATGAAACGACATGTGAACAGGCCAAGATTCCCATTATACGGTAATCAAATGAATATTCACTTTCTTGAATTGAACGACTTGGTTGAGAGGAGATCCCACTGCCAACTACAACATTGGCAAGAAGAAGAACTTCGAGGTGAGTCCCAAGTGGAAGACTACAGTATGCTTATTGATTGATCTCAGATTGTCTTCGGTTGTCGTCTGAAGTTGTTCCCAGTGAAGACCTTCACAGGCGATGGAATCCACCATGAAGTGAACTACACAACAGTCAGTGATCCCATTCCCTCCCTCTAATCATCTCCTCCTCATTCAGGTTCACACCACTTGTCAACAGGCCAAGTCCTCAACAGACACTGTGGAGACTCCAGAAGGAGGATTAGAGGGACTATCATCCCCTGTAATCACTCCCACTCCATTGGTCACTGCATAGATTCCCCCAATGGACTCCTCACAATGACCGAGACTATCGGTGATCCCTTCTGATAAATGGTACTTAGCAGTAATACATTCACAGTTGTTATTTGTTTTTACGTGCATTGATAGACAGTCATTGTTTTGCGTATCAAAAAAGTTCTCACAATTTGTTACATACGGAGAGTTTTATTAGATCGTTTATAAAGATTCCCTTATTGGATTCCTTGTTGCATTCATTCAGATACATACAGACAATATACTATTCAAGATGCTTTCTCCATGAAAGTAATCGTATTTTTTGCCACTGTCCGGCTTCTAGATTAAAGCTTATATGAGACTGAATCTGAGCAGCCGATGGTGAGCGGCAAACACCCTTGGCTTGGCCCCTGGCACATCGATTTTTAACCTACCCTCAAAAGTTGATCATAAGTACTTTCAAGTATGGCGAACAAACTGACGCTTCCAGAATTTTGATATGTGACGTCATCGTCGAGCTATGACGTCACGAAGTTGACCACCCCCGAAAATCAACTCTCAAATCGAAATTTTGCACCCACATATAGCACATTTTCTGAATCCTTATCAAAAAATAAGAAACTTTTAGTTCAACACTTTTCATAAAATGTTCACTCGTTCGAAAAAATCGTGAA